>MU183802.1:173192-193996 GCA_016904865.1 Pissodes strobi
GCTACCCATAACGGTGTTGAAATAACGAGTATCGCAAGATTGGTTTTCTTAATTGTGTCTAGTTCTTGGGAACCTAGTTTGTTTCATGGATGTAGTCCTGTGAGCATTTGTGCAACACAGCGTATTTTATTCTTGACTTCAGATAAAATCCAACAAATCCGCAGTCAATTAATTTCCTTCATCAAACTGGTAACTATACCAACTTTTCAAGCCCGAAATAAGATTATCTCCGTTAAATCGAATTAGAAATTTATAAACTTTTAATCAGGCTTACGCTCTGCCTTCTCTTAGGAGGGTTTACCAAGAAAGAGAACGAGGTCAATTCAAGATAGTCCACCTCGAACGCCAAGGTTAAATGCTTAAGGGTCAGAAAAAATCCGACCACCAGGCCAGTTCTACGTTATCCTGCTACATGACGCAAAATACAACAAGATGATTGCCACCAAATTTAATAACATTTCAAATAGGCAATGAAACATACCTAAGGTTGTATGATCTTATGTATTGCTGGCAGGATAAAAAAAAACAACGATTAAACCATTACCGATAATGACTAATCAAACAGAAACTACCTCACTCCGGCTCGCGGCCATTTTAAGCTCCTGATATCAAATCGCTAAACGCATGAATACGCGGCACAATAATTCACGCATAAACATACCTTTATCCAAGGGCCTGCGTCCCTGTTGGAACAAGCTGCGAAACAATCGGGCGATGTTGCCAAATTTAGGGAACACAGCACAACCACTAAATCATCTTGCCTGCTTACATCAAGCGAAAGCTCAGACTATCGTTTACTGATGGTAGCACATCAATAAATTATGTTGCTTCTTGTTGGCTTAGTCCGCAAACACATCAAAATCGCACGAGGATCGCTAGAGAAACATGTATACTTGGCAACATTCCAAGGGTACCCCTCAAAGTTAGACAACCAACAATTGTCAAAGCCAGCTGTCTCATCTGAAGAGTATCATATCAGAAATAACCATTGACTGAATTTTTAATTTTTCCTATTAAATATTGAAAAAAAATCCAGGAAAATAATTGACAGACTCCGAAACCAATATTTCTGACATCCATGAGACTGTCGTAATCTATATTATCATCGAAAAGGTGCTTATTCGGGAAGGTAAGGGAACTATTGAATGTTTTGAAACGCACTGCTTTAAATGCAACTTTGAAGGTCTCCTCGATAGCGATGGCCAGAATACAGTACGACCTATTGATTGATGATGTGCTAAGCCAGTGATAATGTTCATAAAGCCCGATCGATACTATCAAATAGCCCGAGAAAATCAAGTTACGTATACGACTACAGAAATCTCAATTTTCCCTGGAACAGTCCGATAAAAGGCTAGAGTCAGCAGTATTATATTTAGCTTGGCGGACTAGTATAACCGATGTAGGATTTAAGGTTACATGTTATCCTACTAAATTGACATGTAACAACGAAGAACTCAAAAACAAAACGTTTTACATCTGTATCAAAAAATATCGACGGTTGATTAGGCATAATTATATTAATTAAAACCCGAACTTATAGGGTTCTTCAACTATTTTTAGAGATAGAAATTGATATTAATTTATAGCATTATGACGAATAACTTAAGAGGTTTTGATATTAAAATAAGGATTTCTAATTCGATATGATTTTGCAAGTCATATAAACCCTTTGTTCAACCGAGCAGCTAATAGTTATTATATTAGGTATTAGGTAGTTATGCTATATCATTATGAGCAGATAAAGATTAACAGACAGACTGTACACATAGCTGACAAATATTAGTTTAAGCAGCCACGTTAGGAAATCATTATTATTACTCAAGTACGTATTTTAGAAAAAAGTGATAATATTAATAACCATTATTATGCACTTCATGTTTTAGTATATTGGCGATTGACGTAGATCTAATATATTAAGTTTTTTACGTTACAATAAGTCTGCTTAATACTAAATACACCCTTATAGTAGATGTATGGTTATTTACGTTACAGGACCGGAAAGTAATATTTTACAGGATGAAGCAAGCGGTAAGTTTTCAGTCTGTTAATAGTGTAAAAGAACAAGGTCTTCCAACGAGGACTAAAGAGAGGTTTACTTTTTAATGTAGTTTAAAAAAATAAAATAGTCATCTTACGTATTTTTATCAGCAGATTTCAACAATCTTATTAAAAAACATTTGAACCAAAAACAAATGGCTTATGCTATAAATGTAGCGTTCGAGTATTCTACGGCCATTATTCTCTACTGGATTTCGTTCTTGTCAATGGTTTGGAGGACGATAGTGCGGATGACTTGGAAGCGGAATGCAGTGCCAAATAGTGAAAACCGCCACCTATATTTCCGAGGGAAACGTATACTTTGACATGTAAATAGTTGAGTAGCTCTTTGCACATGCCATGACGAGTAATTATTACTGTATTTTCAACCATTTTCAAACCACTTCTAGACGCACCAGGGGAAAACCTAGTTTCTGATCTTGCATCTACGGCCTACGCCAACACACTAAGACCTTATTACGTCATTCATTTTGACTTATTTGGGTTAGTAATGAAAGCCATTTTATAGCTACTTATGTAATGAACTCATTACATCACCATATAACGAATCTTATTACATAATTAATTATTTAATAATACCTTTGACACAAGGTGACAAAACAAGAATATCTAATGTCAAAGTTTCACTTTTTGAAGTGAAACCTTGTAACATTTTAAATTTCGCATATTTAAAATTAACTTAAATTTGGTTTATATTAAGCATATTTGATATTGTCACGACTAACAACCATCCGAACGTTTTTGTGCTACCCTATAGAACTAGCCGCCGCCGCCGCGCCGTGCCCCTCGCTTCTTTGTCTGTATGACTCATCGCCTGGCCGGTCGCGAAGTTTCAGGATCGCTGGACTGGAATTATCTCGATGGCCTCGTCGAGATCATATAGAGTGGCCTTGGAATACTTCCCGAATGTTCGTGATAGATTTGAGATTATATATAAGCAGACCTAAGGCGAATGTTAGTCAGTTGAGTTCAGTTAATCATTGAGTGTTGAATAGATATTAGTTGTAAAGTTATAAGAGTAGTTTAGAGTGTTAAATTGTATACAGTGGTAGTGAATAAAAAGAGTATTAGTTGAAAATAGCAAAGTTGTAATTCTGTTAAGAACCCACGGGAAAAACGTAACAATATGTTTTCGAATAATTAATCGAATTTCGACATCACCATCTTTCAGTTGTATGTTGTACCGTTAAAAGCAGTAAATTCATAGCCTGATACCTGCTTCCACGTTTTCAACACTGGATGGCAATTCGTACCGCGATTATCCAAAATATCGTTGGTACTATTTCACTAACCTAATTGTACTAGAATCAATGTTACGATTTATTAATTTCTTTAATTATCCTTGATTATGGTTCGCATAGACGTTAGCCAGTTGGGGTAGGATTATATATTGCTTCTTTACTTATTTGGTCTCGAAATATATATTTGAATGTGCAAAATTTTACGCAACACAGTGCAAGTTTAGTACGCTTTCGAAGTTTTTTTTTTTAAGGAATACTTGGTCGAAGTGGATGGGCCACGGCCATGTCACTTTTCCACGGTCATTTGGTAGAAATGGTCGATAGCTTCATATCTGGATATCTTCAGATGGGATTTTGAGCCAAGACCAAATAAATAGGTTCTTGTATATCTTATCTATAATTACTTATTTGTGTTTTTGCTGAATTAATTACAAGGGGCCTCATTTCTTCATTCAAGTAATTTTATCTGCCGAACTTGGGATAGTCACATGGAATAGAGGTTTCGCACACCTCTAAACCCCTCTTTAGTAACCTAACATCTTAAATTGAGATAAATATTAAACAGTATTTAAACAATGTATTCATGAATGTTTAAAAACCTAACACTCAGCCTCGGAATCGGACACAAAAATTACGAAGGATTAAGCTACGAAAACGGACAATGAATATTGGTACATGGAATGTTCAGGGAGTCTCTTGAAAACTAGACGAAATTCTAAGGGAGGTTAAGGACCTAAAGATAGATATAATGGTACTCACAGAGACGAAGAAGGGAAAAGGGTTCTGAAAACTTAGGTAAATATGACCACTTCTATAGCCGAGTGCCAAAGGAATGTAGAACCAAACAAGGAGTTTCAATACTAATTAGAAGGAATCTAAGAAAATATATAACTACGTGGGAGGCTGTCAACGAGCGCCTTATAAAGATGAACATCAATTTGCATGGTTATACACTAACAATAATAGGAGTGTATGCAGTTAACGATGATGCACTGGGTTGGCGAGAAATGTGAATTTTTCGAACAGCTGAACGAGGAAATTATAAAGATTGGATCTGCTATGGAAATACTTATACTCCGCGACCTAAATAGTAGAACTGAAAAACAGTTAAAAAACCAGATCGTAGGCCAACATGGTGAAGATATCATTAATGATAATGGAAATCGACTAATCAACCTTTGTGTACACCATGAACTTCGTATTATGAACGGCTACTTCCAACACCGAGATATACATAAATATACATGGACACAGCAAACTAGGGGCCTAAAGTCAATTATTGATTAGGTAATAATAAGGCAGAAAACAAAGCTGACTATACTGGACGTTAGAGTATTTAGAGGAGCGACATGCGACATGCTGTTGGATCGAAGATACTCCTTCAGTATCAGAAATCCATAACAACAAATACCATCACCGAAGAGAAACTGGAAACGATGGAGCAAGTAAAATACAATTTGGAAAGTCTTGACCATGACAGCGTCAAAAAACTCTACCAGACCAGGCTGGATCAAAAACTAATAAATATATCTCAGACGATCCAGAGTCATTCTATAATTCAATATAAGAATGCATAACGTATGTAACAAAAGTTTTGAGACAAATTTCGTAACTAATTTTCATTACCTAAAAAGGGTTCATCGTTTTCGCTTTTGCCGGGAGGTAATTCAAGTAGGCTTTGACAACAAAAGAACTGACAGTTATTGTAGAAAAACTTTTCTGTAATGGCGTACAAAATCGAATTGAAAAAGCATCTATAATTTAGTTGGCCGAATGCGAAAAATAGATATTGTAAATATGTTTCAAGGACCCAATATCTCTCGTGCAACAGTTTATCGGACAATAAGGGACTGTGAGGAAGGAATACCTTGCTTAAATCTACCAAAAAGCCGAAGACCTCGGCTGTTGACAGATGTCAGAGCAGATAGACTGAGGGACAGTGCAAAAGAAAAAGTTGTGCATCTACACGAAAATTAGGAAAGCGCTACAGAGTTTCACACATGACAGCACATCGTGAAATTAGGAGAGGTGGATTGTTATTTAGAAAAAGAAGGAAGTACCCAAAATACACAGCTGAGCAGTTAGAGCGAATTCCGCCCTGTTGTCGAGCAGGCTTCAACACTTTTCCAACAACCGAGTCATCATTATAGATGATGAAATAGTATATTATTTTATATGGAGGAAAAGTAATACTTTTCATGGCGCGCTAGTGTTTAACAGCCGAGCGGAGTGAGGCTGTTAATAGAGAGCAAGCCATGAAAAGTAACTTTTCCTCCAAATAAAATATGCTGTTTTTTCTTCAAATGTCGACAAATTAATGCAAAAAGTCTCTTTTTAATAGTAATAATAATTATTATTAAAGATAAGTGGGTTCGCAAGGCGGCTTAGACCGGTGCGGTGTCGGTGAATAGGCTCAGGTTGTTGCTATAGTAATGTAACATAAAGCTGTCAGTGGACACTGTCAACAATAATTATATTTTTAAAATTGCATCTTCGATTGCGTTTTAATTCCGTATTGATAAGCAGTTATTGAGTAAGTTCGATTAAATAATAACCAATTTGTTCCTAAATTAGTGATTTTTAGAAATGCAGTCACACATTGAGTGATAAATACAAATTTTAGTTTAATAACTCTTGAGTTGTTGACGCTTATTTTGAAGTTTATTTGTATTGTATCTAGGTTGCTATGATAACACTTTTACCTCCGCCGGCGGAAAAGTGAAAAGTAAAGCTCCGGCGGAGGAAAAACGAAACTTCACTGCCCCCTACACAGTCAAGTAATGACGGATTTACTGACGTTTGAAGAAAACATATTTTACATTATCTAACTCTGAGGTAAAAGGTAATGATGGATTCTATACTGATGACTTTAATTCGTCCCCTGACAGTGCAAAATATGAAGGAAAAGCTAAATTTGAAGATAAAATTCTTGTGGTGCGCTATTTCTACGTCAGGAGCATCGAAGACATATGTAGGACGTGTTAGAGAGGAAGCTGTCGAAGAGTTTTGAGCTTTATTAACCAGAAAAGTTTACGATATTGGACGGGAAGCACAAAACGAAGATCAACTTAGAAGAAAAATTTACCAAATGATTCGGGAAATCGATGTTGCTACCATCCAATCATTTATGAAACACTTAAAACCGAAGAATTGAAGACCATGGGCCACTAGATGCATTATAATGTATTGTTTTGTTAAGCAGTGATATTAGTAGATAATTTTTTACGTGGTAAAGTTTAAGTTAAAGTTTTGAATAAGTAGTGATATTTTTATATTTGTTTCAAAACTTTTGTTACATACGTTATGTGCCGCTGCAGAGGAAGCTTTAGGAATAAAAGAAAGGCAAAGCAAACGGTTAAAACCGTATTGGTGGGACTCGGAAATCGATGAAGAAATAACAGAGAGAAGACATAAATATATAAAATCTACCTAAACTCCAAAACAAATAGCGCCAAAGAACAGTACAAAGAGGCACATACCAAGGTAAGAAGACTAATAAGCCAGAAGAAAAATGAGACATGGGAAAAGAAGTGCTCCAGAATAAACAACTTTTTGGGTGGCCAGAAAAGCACGGAAAGTTGGCGAATTATCAGTTCACTAAAACAAGGTAAGAAGCGAGACCTATTAGCCCAATTAGATCGCAGGTATGGGGGGATCACTTTAGACGGCTCTTGACGGAATTTCGAGCAGAATTTCAGAACACCGAAGAATATCACAACCTTATAAAAACAGGATCACCTATCAGAATTTCTGCACAGGAAGTGAAAGAGGTTTGCAAAACATTAAAAAATGGCAAAGCACCAGAACCTGGAAACATCCCTGCACAATTAATAAAATACGGTACAGTCACATTGTTTCTATTGTTAAGAGAACTGTTTCAAAATTATCTAAATGGAACACCAGTCCTAATGGAATTGAAAACATCGTATACCTCTTCTATACACAAAAAGGGAAGCAAGGAAAGCTGCGATAATTATCGAGGCATATCAGTCACAAGTAGCATTAGTAGAATATACGGGAAAATTATAAAAAACAAAATTGAACGCGAATACAGGGATATGGAATCGGAAGAGCAAGCAGGATTCAGAGCAGGTCGCTTAACAGTGGACCATTTATTTTCTGTAAGCCAAATAATAGAAAAAAAATGTCATATAACCAGGAAGTACATATTATTATGTTGTTTGTGGACCTACAAAAAGCACATGACAGCGTACCTCTAAAAAAATTGTGGGAAGCCCTTGAGAAAAGTAACATCAGTGTTGAAGTTTTAAAAGCTATAAAATCACCTTATGAAAACTCCAAAGCCAAAGTCAGGATAGGCAATAAACTTACAGGTGGATTCAGAAAGTGCCAGGGCATGGGCATCCCACTCACCAACACACTTATATACAGTCTATGTTTTGCTGATGATCAAATGATATTAGCACAGGAGTATGAGGATATAGAATATATGGCGTGAAAACTGATAGAGGAATACAAAAAATGGGGACTCGAGGTAAATATAGAAAAGACGGAGTACATGTGCATAGATGGACAGACACAAGACCTTGTTCTGGAAGACGGTCAGCATATCAGACACTGCACGGACTATAAATATTTGGGGATGAAAATTACACAGGACGGAACTACAGATCAAGCCATTAAAGAACAGAACACACAAGGCGGACGTGCGATCTCCCTTCTAAATTCAATTTTTTTGGACCAAAGTGTATCCAAACAAAACAAAAGGCTTATTTATAACACTATTATTAGGAGTAGAGTTACCTATAGCTCCGAAGTATGGCAACTTAAACAAACCTCCCAGAGAGCACTACTCGCCACTGAAATGGACTTCTGGAGACGAGCGGCCGGACGATCCAGATTGGACAGATTAACCAACGACCATATAAGAGAAATAATGGGAGTAACCCACACAATTATAGAAGACAAAAGGACAAAACAGCTGATATGGTATGGTCACGTGCAAAGAATGGCAAAAGAACGAATTTCGAAACAGATATTGAACTGGAACCCTCAAGGAAGGAGAAAACGGGGAAGACCAAGGAAAAGTTGGCGAGAGGGCATCGATGGGGAAATTAGAGCCAGAGGTCGGGAGGACGATCAATGGATGGACCGAGACAGCTGGAGATTGGGTATCGGAAGACGACGTAGAACGTTATAAACCGATTTATATATATATATGAATTTAATATTCCTTAAGAAAAAACTTACATTTTCTCTTAAAATAGTCTATATGGCTAGATACCATTAAATTATGTTGCCTTCTAGTTGCAAAGTGGTTTTAATAACTCTAATTAAGCTTAAAAGTTATTTCTAATCTAACACTCTGTAAATTAGAATTTTTTCCATTAGATTGCTCACTGATTTGACCACTGTAATTAAACTTCTACCTAAAACATAGTTTTTAAAGTTTTAATTAAACTTTAAATATATATCTTTAAGGGCTAACCTACTAATTATTTACACAATTTATAGTAATTTTGATATTCGTACTGTACTGGGCTTCGTTACATTGTTCGGAATGCCTGTGTAGCCATATATTGTGACTCCACCAAATATAATTGTAATTAAATTCTCATTTTGGGGGTTATCAATGTCATATATTATTATATTACATATTTTTTTATATTACTATAAGATTAAATTAAGGGGTTAGTTATTTAATAAAGTTTTATCTCGCTGACTAGGGATCGTGTCAGTGAACTTTCCTATTGCTTAAGTAATTAAGCCCAAGTAATTAATATTTAACTGGGGTTTTTCTATTGAATTGCTCTGCTGGCCACGCAAAATCAGCCTCGCAGAAGCTTGGTGCGCTGTTTCGCAACAAAGACCTGTATACACCGCAGCAGCTGCTTTTGCTCTACACTCCTCAAATAAGACCGTGCTTAGAATATTGCTGACATATTTGTGGTGCCGTAACTAAGCACAGCTAAAGCTGCTGGATTCCATTCAGAAGAGAGCTGTGCGGCTCGTCGAAAACCCGGAGTTGAAAACCCTAGATAGTCTGGAACACCGCAGACATGTGACCGAGATCTCCCTGTTTTTTGGCCCTCCCCGTCCCCAGCAGCTCCTGTCGGATATTCACGAGAGAGGGCAAAAGCGCACCCGTTCGTCATACAAATGGAAATACCTAGAACATCGCCTTACAAGGACTCCTTTGTCTAGCGCACTGTATCACTATGGAACTCACACGCAGGACGCGTAAATACATTCTTTAATACCGTACAGATGGTTTGGTCTCTGTACCGCGGTAAACAATGTTACCGAAATCACGCGCAAATTCCATATACATTACTTACTAAGCTTCAGATGTGTTATACTCTATCTGTTTTGTAGTAAATAATTTAGGGCAAATAACGGCGTACTGATCATTCGTTGCTCACTGCAGCATACGCTATTTATTGTTCAATATTTTCATCAAAATCGCGACTTATTGCGGTCCAGCGCGTTCTTTCAGCTTGAATAAGTTTATGTTTTTGTAATCCTAGTTGTTCTTGCTTAGTATTTAAGATTTGATGCTATATAAGAATGTATAAAATACGAAACGAAGCTACTGCACTTAGTTATTATTGGTTTAATATAATCCGCGTCTAATACTATATTTAAACTAATTGTAAGTTATGTGCGTAACAAGTAATTGAAAATTAACTGAATTATCAGCAAAATCATATAACATAGGTACACTTATCATCAATATCTACGACATTGTGCAAGACTGCAAGTCGGTAAACCCCAAAGATAATATTAAATGTCTTTGGCAAACCCTGCCCCTATTCTTCTTATCCATCTCTCTCGTACGAAATCAACGAGAGGCTAATTTCCACCAGCGGCGGCGGCTCCCTATACTGCGCAGTCGCAAGATTTATCACGCGCCAAGTAGGATCACGTGTCTTCTGTATATTACAAAACACTATGTAGCTAACCCCAACTAACTCAAAACATGCCCAAATCAAGAAAAAAAATGTTCAAAAACATTTGCATTCTCGACTGAAGTCAACAGTGCGGCAACTAGACCGCATATTATAACAGCTAATAACGATTATCATGCTACAATAATAACAAAAGTCGAAGAGGAGTCTAATAACTTCAAATATATTCAGTGGTGTGACTGCTTCGAACTGGATCGTAAGATACGCATACCCTTCTGCCAAGAAATACATATACCGAAAGGTGTTCAAATGCCAGTTTAATAGTTTTTTACAAAATGAAGACGTGATGCTGTAAAGTATCTGTAAATATTTTAATTAAAAAGTCAATCCAGGTACTATGAACTACTACTACCTCTAAAAGATGTTGAATGTTGTAATTGAGGTAATTCAATAATATATTCCTTGTGTTAAATTGTTCCATTTCAAATATTCCTCATTAGGCAGATCACTTTCGTTCATAACCATAATGTTATGGTTGCTGAAGCATTCAGTTACTTACGGATGATATCAGAAACGCAAAATATTTTTCAAAAATATATTGATGATGGAATAACTCCGGCAACTGCTAGATCATACCTTGAAATGTTCCTGGAATCTCGACATTAAGGCTGCGATTTTATTTGTATATTTATCAAATTCAAAAATCAACTCCACTGAACGATAGGTGAATCATTTGTACAGCAAATGGAGGTGAATTCCACAACATAATTATTTTCTAGTAGTAAATCAAAGAAGCCTTTTTTAGAACTGCAAAATTTGGTACTCGTGAGCAAAAAGTATTATAGAAGTTTTGGGATAAAAAGAAGCAATATTGAATGAAGCTGGATTTCAGATTATTACACAACCGAAACCATTAATAATACATATTCTCACTTCCATCATGTTGAGAAAACATAGATGTTATTTATTGGTTTCAGAGGATCTTGCGACCAAACGAATACATGTGTGACGATTGTTTGCTGCTGCTAAGACTGGCGTTGTACCTTAGTGTGCGTTTTAAATCCTGAACAAAGTAAAGCTAACTACACACACGGCGACTACAGCCATGGAAAAAGCAAATATGCTCGCCAAAATGTTTTCATCGCACTCTACCTTAAACGTCCCACAAGGCAAGGCTCTCCCAACCATATCGAACATCAACTCTACGATGGCAGAAGTCAAGTTTCATCACCATAAAATTCGTAAAATTCTTAAAGAACTAGACACGCAAAAGGCATCAGGACCGGACAAAATACCTGCCATCGTGTTAAACAACTGCTCCAACGAAGTAACACCCATTTTTCCAGACTTGTTTCTCTGTCTTACCGAAAAGGGATATACCCATCTTCTTGGAAAGTCGCTCAAGTGCAACCTGCTCCAAAAAAGGCAAGAAAACGACGCCCTCAAACTATCGCCCAATTGCTTCCCATAATATCCAAAGTCATGGTACACGTTCCATGACAATCAGCAACTACACAAATACCTCGAGAACAACAGAATAATCAGCGATAAACAATACGGCTTTCGCAAAGAGAGGGCGACATTAGATATATTGGCCTATCCACTCATATATGGAGTAGGGCAATTGAGAACTACGGAGAGTCTCGAACGATTGCGTTGGGTATTTGGAAGGCATTCGACAGAGTTTAAAATGACGGATTGCTTAACAAACTGCCGTCCTTCGGACTTGCCAGTTTCCTTAAGAACCGATATCTTTACGTTGCAGTTGATGGACACATCTCAGACACATTCACCATTAACGCGGGCGTGCCACAGGGTGCAATACTTTCACTAACTCTGTTCCTCATCTATATTAATGACCTGCTGACCGAAACGAATAATCCTGTTTACACTTTTGCAGATGACAGTACCATTGTCTCCCAATTTAGATCAGAAAAACCTTTCCAGCGACTGAGACTTATCACCGCAGACAGGAGCAGATTACAGCAATTAATCAAGACGTGGAGAAAGTTCAAACTTGTGGCGACAGAAATTTGGTCCAGTTCAAAGCAGCAAACACTTAAGCAGCCACGTTGACCAAGAGAGCCAATACGGCGGACCCTGCCATCATGATGGCAGCAATATGTCCTGGGATGACCACGTTGCTAATAACGCAAAATCAGCCTCCCAGAACCTTGGTGCGCTATTTCGTAACAAAAAACTGTACACACCGCAGCAGTTGCTCTTGCTCTACAAAACGTAAATAAGACCGTACTTAGAATATTACTCACACATCTGGATTCCATTCAGAAGAGAGTTGTGCGTCTCGTCGGCGACCCGAAGTTGAACCGGAATCTGGATAGTCTGGAACATCGCAGACATGTGGCCGAGACGTCCCTGTTTTACAGATACTTTCACGCAGATGTTCCTAGGATTTGGCCCACCTCATCCCGCCCCTGGCAACGCCTGTCAGACAGTCACGCCAGACGACAGGAGCGCACCAGATCGTCATACAACTGGATACACCTAGAACATCGCTTTACAAGAATTCCTTTGTCTGGCATCACTGTGGAACTCACTCCCAGGACATCTATTCCCCTCTAATTACAACCTGCAACTATTCAAGAACCGTGTCAATAAACATTTTCGCACACACACACACCGCTCATCGAGCGCCATAGCGTCTCCCTTTAGTGTATGTGCCACTGAAAAATCTCACGTTTAAGTTACACCCTACGAATCAAGAATTCGGAGGCCATGGCTTCCCCAACGCCATCATGACAGATGATTCTTTAGCAGAAAGAAACGCATTAAAATTCCCTGAGTCCAGTTTGTTGTTTTGTGTACTCCATGCGACCCAAGAATTTTGGAGATGGTTGTTGAACAATGAACAGCCAGCACGTAATTTCTAAAGACCATCGAATGCCAATAGTTATAGAAATTCAACGCTTACTCGATTCCACTAATGAGGAAGACGCCGAAGACATTTATGAAGAGCCTATACAAAACGAATGCCTTTTATTGTATCACATAAAAACTTTATGGGAACCCAAGAAAGATATCCATAGTAAGGGACCTACTAAAAGAATTAACAAATTAAACATTATTTTTATTTGATAAAGCATTTTCGAACACCCTAGGGGCCAAATAATATTCCGATCGCAAAATCTTAATTTATGAAATTTAATAATAGGCCAGAGACCAGTTATTTACCACGCTCGTCGGACAATGAGGAAATCTCCTGAAATATTAAACTGATTATTTCTTATCGCAAACTATAAAAGAGTGAAAAAAAATCGATACGAATTTTTTTATTTCTCCTAAAAATGATTATTACGAGAGCTATGCCATCTTTAGTTTTGTATATGTAGATATACTAAGCATGGTGCGACATAACAATTCATGTGCATGGTGACGTCATAAGCACATTTCAAGGCATTGTATCTGCCTCATTTTTCGGCTTGCGAAAATACTAAAACACACGTGTCCACTTATTTTGCATGTGCTATCGAAATTAGCAATAAAAAAAATTGATGAAACTTCCGCATTTCTCTCAATTTTGTCTTATATGCCTAGCTATTTCACAAAAACCCAGTCAAAAGGTAATAAGTGCTTCTATCTACAACAATTGATGCTCACTGCTGTAGTAGATATTCAGAAAGTTTAATGGGGCTAGTGATATCACATAAAAGGAGATAGGCAATAAAACCGCTGCTATAGGCCATACTTTCACATCTAGATTTTACAGATAAACAAAACTTAACACCCATCCAAACCATCTACAAAAAATAGTATGATAATCGAATTCCTTAGCCTCGAAAATATAGGAAACGATATATCATATAGTTTTGCAACGTGCATACGACAGATATATTTAAACTATTTCTACCTATAATAGAAATTGTATATGCTATGCTGCAGTAAGAAAGGGATGAACTGTACGCGGTTACTTGGCCTACATTATTTACTATGATACAGATAGTGTAAACATCTGCAGCGTAGTAAGCAAAGTATGTAGGATTTGCACGTTATTTCGGTATCATTGTAGAAGCCATCTGTACCGTGGTAAAGAGTGTATTTATGCTCCCAGCGTATCTGTTTCCCCCTAATTATAATCTACAGCTCTTCAAAAACGTGTCAATCGTCATCTTCGCATACGCACCGCTCGTCGAATGCCACAGGATCTCCCTTTAGTGTGTGTGCCATTGCCATAAGAAAAAAAAGCATACACGAAGACCGCAAGGAGAACTAACCCCCTTTTGCCTCTGCATCACGCCAAGTGAATATAATGTTTTATTTGCGAAAAATATGCTTCAATATGTGCATGTTTGACTAAATTAAATAAAAGAATGATGATCTTTTTATTGCACTAAGATTATCCCCAAATCTTATCGACCAAGGAAAATTTATTTTTAATGATAATATTTCGGTATTAAGCTATATTACGTTTATCTTGTCAGCAATGATTGAGAGAGATTTTTGCTGATCTACCGAAAAAAAATTAGATTTTTGTGATTATACGGTTTCCATGCAAAAAAATAAAAAATACTTTTGTTTCTTCTGCGTATTTGTTGTTGAATTTAAAATTTCAGCATTCACTGATCAAAAGCACTATTTTGTTGAAAATAATACACATATCTTGAGAAGTTGTAAAATTCAATAATGTATGCGGCATAGCGGTGGTCAAATCATTGCCTCAATGCTGAAAATAATCGCTAATGAGTTCGAAATGATCAATCATAGTCCTATTTTCTCACATATCGTTAAATCGGTCTTTTAAAGGGCTATCGAAAACTGCAATAAAATACAGAATGTATCATTCAAAAAGGGAACTTTATTGCACAACTATGTGTACAATTATAGCAAAAATTAAAAAGAAAATCGTGACTGCCTTCGTTCTCGTCCGAGTCGTAATTTAAACGTTAATCATTTTTTTTTCTCGAAAACGGCTAACAATAATGGAAATTTGAGATACGACACGTTTTTAGGCCATCGACGATTAATTGTTTTTAGCAATCCAATTTTCCGTTTTCGAAGTATCACGACAAAGGTCAGATTGTCGAAATTTGGAAAATGGTGAGACGACAGTTCGTTAGGGAATTTCTTGAAGAGACACTGATGTGTGAACATATCTAATGCCTTAAGCCGCGTGACGCCTGAATAGACTGCGCATGGTTATGGTGTCACATCCGCTTGCATATTTCCGTCCCATTTACCGAGATTTACCCTCATACCGTCGCGTAAAATGTTTACACATCAAAAAGGTTTTATGGAATGATACACGTAACAAAAAACTTAAACTATTGACAAAAAGTTTCTGACCGCATACTACGAGGGGAAAGTGAAAACGCCGGTACCCAATTAATGATTCTAATTAATCGTGAAGCACCACCTGCCTGCCACTTGGTAGACCTAGAAAACTAAATGCTACAACTGATAATACTGATAGGCATGCTATATAGCAAGCATATAATATCATAACATATATTCAATTCACGCTATATATAACCAGCTGGCAGAAACAGATGTCCTGAGAATGAGTTCCACCGTGATGCAGTGCGCCGGAAATAGGAGTCTCTGTAAAGCGATGTTCTAGGTGTTTCCAGTTGTACGACGAACGGGTGCGCTCTTGCCGTCTGTCGTGACTGTCTGACGGGCGGTGCTGGGGGAGGGATGAAGCGGGCCAAATGCTGAGAACAGCTGGCGTAAAAATATCGGTAAAACAGGGAGATCTCGGCCGCATATCTGCGGTGTTCCAGACTATCCAGATCCCTGGTGAATTCCAGGTCGCCGACAAGACGCACAGCTCTCTTCTGCATAGAATCCATCAGCTTTAGGGTGTGCTTAGGAGCGGTACCCCAGATGCGTGAGCAATATTCTAAGCACGGTCTTATTTGCGCTTTTTAAAGCAAGAGCACCTTCTGCGGTGTATATAGTTTTTGTTTCGAAATAGCGCACCAAGCTTCTGCGAGGCTGATTTTGCGGTACTAGCCACGTGGTCATGCCATTGCTGTTGATCCAAACATCCAGTAATCCGGATTGACGAGGATGAAGCAATCGTCGATCCTGCCAGAATGATGTCAGGGCCCACCGTATTGGCTTTCTTGGTAAACGTGGCGGCTTGTGTTTTTGCTGCATTGAACTGGACCAAATTCCTGTCGCCCCAAGTTCGAACTTTCTCTAGATCGTGATTAATTGTTGTAATCGGCGGGACTGCACAACTGTAAACAGGATTATTGGTTTCGTTCAGCAGGTCATTAATTTAGATGAGGACCACAGTTGGTGAAAGTATTGCGCCCTGAGGTATGCCCGCATTAATGTTGAATGTGTCTGAGATGCGTCCTGATGCAACGTCCAGTGACCGGTTCTTAGGAAAACTGGAAAGCCAGCTGTAGCGAGGCGCTGGCAGTCCGAAGGACGGCAGTTTGTTTGCGTTAGATACACAACGCAATCGCTCGACATTCTCCGTAGTTCTCAATTACACTACGCCATATATGAGTAGAATAGGCCAATATATCTCCTGCCGATATCTCTTTGCGAAAACTGTATTAGTTATCGCTAATTATTCTGTTGGTCTCGAAGTGCTTGAGTAGTTGTTGATTGACCACGCGTTCCATGACTTTGGAGATTATTGGCAGCAAGCCAATTGAGCGATCGTTTGAGGGCGCGGTTTTCTTGCCTTTTTTGGAACAGGTTGCACTTGAGCGAGTTTCCAAGAAGATGGGTAAATTCGTTTGCGGTAAGACAGCGAAAAAAGTGTGGAAACAATGGGTGTTAGTTCGTTGGTGCAGTCCTTTAGCACAATGGCAGGTAATTCGTCCGATCCTGGTGCCTTTTGCGTATCTAGCTCTTTGAGGATTTCACGAATATAATGGTGATGAAACTTAACTTCGTAGTGTTGATGTTGGATATGATGGGGGAGAGCCTTGCCTTGGGGGACGTTTAAGGTAGAATGCGATGAAAACATTTCGGCGAGCATGTTTCTTTTCCTTAGCTGTAGTCGTCGCCGTCGGCGTCGGCCGTGACTGCTGCTTTCGTTTGTCAAAGCTGAGAGAGACGTTTTTGAAAGTTATTACTTCCTGGTTTTGCCACCGACCAGAAATTCCTGGAGCCACTGGGGCATTGCAAAAGTTTATTCCTGATCCTTTGATTGTGTTTATCCTTAGTTTTGTCAATCACACCTTTGCATTCGTTTTTCGCTTCGGCAAAATAATTGCAACTTTCGGCGGCTCAGTTAGACAGAGTTCAGAGACTGGCTCGTATGCGAAATACAGGTACTATGAGGACGGTGTCCGCCAGGGTCTTTGCCTATAGCGGTATTATTTTGCTGACAGTACTTGTAGGCTTGTGTTTTGAACGAGCTCTACAAGTTTTATTCTTAAAGATATGGGAACATGGTAAATACAAAAGTTTTAGAATTTTGTCTGAACCGCCACGATTCGTTATCCTTGAATATACAGCTTTGTTATTTTAAATAGAATACCCTGTATATTTTACGTTTATACGAAGAGCATTTTTCTGATTTCAAAAACATATAATTTGTCTATGTTTAGTGTAACAGTTATGATATAAATTTAAAGTGAAATGTGGGAAAGATATCCGTTCTGCCGTATAATAAAAATATGGGTCTCTGTCACATACTTACTTGGTAATTTCTTGAAAATAATCATCCGAAATAATAGGAGGGGGGTTAGTTTGGGTTAGTTTGGGTTATTTGAAAGCATAAAAAAAATTTACAAACAAGTTTTTTTGTAAAATTTTAAATATCTATGACCTGTAAAACTACCATTGGTAGTGATCTTCCCAATTACTATTATTATTTTATTAAGGTTATAAACCTCAAAGAGATGCTGCTCAGAGACTGACTCGCATGCGAAAATGCAGGTGCTATGACGACGTTGTCCACCAGAGTTCTTGAGGGACTAAGGGCCTAACTGGTTTGTCGGACTTCGCCTATTTCTGGAGCATGAGGCCCCGCAGTCTGTATATAGACTGAAAGGTCTCGGCCACCTAAGGGACAATAAATAATAGCCCGAGGAGACACATCAAAATCGGAACAACGAGTGCGGCTGATGAACTCTCGAAACTCTTAAAGAGGATGGACAACATACTGCCCACCAGACAGGAACGAGTGGTTGGGGCGTATCGCAGTACACGTACGAGTAATAGGATGGTCTGGTAAACAGACTGCTTTGGAGCGGGAGCGTATGGATAAACCATAAGAATGAGACTTACTTTCGGTCTTTGGACTTATGCAACTCTGTTCCAGACTGAAATATATGCGAAGATGAGAATCTGTTAAGAGCTTTCAGTGGGAAGGATAGATCAATTTGCTCGGACAGCAGAGCTGCTCTGTGGGCACTTGAGTTTGATAGATATCACTCTGCGTTGGTGTATCTAACATCACATTATACTAGTAATAAAGTTATCAGTATAATACCTATTGCTACTAAACCCTATGCGCGTCTACCATGGTATACGTGGCCGCAGTTGTACATAAATAAATATTAACGAATCAGTTATGAAATACCGTTACGTAAAATTATTATAACCAGATAGTTAATCTGTCAGAACGACAATGTTTATCATATACCACGATATATATATCCTATTGAATATATATACACTGTGGGAAAAATTAAATTGGAACCCTCTTTAATGCTTAATAACTTTTTTATTTTCCAAGGATTTTTTATCATTTTTGGATATGTTATGGCCTAAGGTATTGGGATTAAAAAGAACTTTGCAAAGACGATCTACTTCAGTGGCGTGCAAAAGAGGGAGTATTTTTTAAAACCAATGTATTTCAGGTCGTTGCGAAAATCGGCCAAATGAAATAAAGATGTAAAAATGGGCAAAAAAGATTTGAAAGGGTTCGGAATATTGACCATTAAAAAACCAAGTCAATACAAACAAAATTAAAATTGATACTTTAATTTTGATAAAACCATGACTTGTAGGCCAAGTTAAATTGGACCATTTTTTAATGCTTAACGACCTTTTATTTTCAAAGGATTTTTTATCATTTTTGGTTATGTTATGGCCTAAGGTATTGCGATTAAAGAGAACTTTGCAATGACGGTCTACTTCAGTGGCGCACAGAAAAGGGGGTATTTTTCAAAACCAATGTATTTCAGGTCGTTGCAAAAATCGGCCAAATGAAATAAAGATGTAGTAATGGGCAAAAAAGATTTGAAAGGGTTCGGACTATTGACCATTAAAAAATTAGGTCAATACAAACAAAAATAAAAATTAATACTTTAATTTTGGAAAAACCATGTCTCGTGAGCCTAGTTAAATTGGATCTTTTTTAATGCTTAATGACTTTTTATTTTCAAAGGATTTTTTATAATTTTTGGATATGTCATGGCCTAAAATATTAGATTCAAAAAGAAATTTGTAAAGCGGGTCTACTTCAGTGGCGTAAATTAAAATTAATTTTTTTTTTAATTTTTAAAATTTTAAGTAAATTCAAAATTCCTGTACGCCAATGAAGTAGACCCGCTTTGCAAAGTTCTCTTTGATTCTAATGTCTTAGGCCATAACATATCCAAAATGATAAAAAATCCTTTGCAAATCAATTCACTAAGCATTAAAAAAGGATCCAATTTAATTTGGCCCACGAGACATGGCTTTACCAAAATTAAAGTATAAATTTTAATTTTGTTTGTAGTGACCTGGTTTTTTAATGATCAATATTCCGAACCGCTTTTTTGCCAATTTTTACATCTTTATTTCATTTGGCCGATTTTTGCAACGACCTGAAATACATTGGTTTGGAAAATACCCACTTTTCTGTACGCCACTGAAGTAGAGCCTCTTTACAAAGTTCTTTTTAATCCTAATACCGTAGACCATAACATATCCAAAAATGATAAAAAAAGCCTCTGAAAATAAAAAAGTTATCAAGCAAATTAAATTGGATCCTTTTTTAATGCTTAGTGATTTTATATTTGCAAAGGATTTTTTATCATTTTTGGATATGTTATGGCCTAAGACATTAGAATCAAAGCAAATCTTGCAAAGCGGGTCTACTTCATTGGCGGAAAGAAATTTCGAATCTACTTAATTCTATCTATCTAATCTACTTAATTTTTAAAATAAAAAAAAATAATTTTAAATTTTAATGTACGCCACTGAAGTAGACCCGCTTTACAAATTTCTTTTTGACTCTAATATCTTAGGCCATGACATACCAAAAAATGATAAAAAATCCTTTGAAAATAAAAGGTTATTAAGTATTAAACATGATCCAATTTAACTTGGCCTACAAGACATGGTTTTATCAAAATTAAAGTATCAATTTTAATTTTGCTTGTATTGACCTGGTCTTTTAATGACGATTTAGACGATTCCGAACCCTTTCAAATCTTTTTTGCCCATTTTTACATCTTTATTTCATTTGGCCGATTTTTGCAACGACCTGAAAAACATTGGTTTTGAAAAATACTCTCTTTTCTGTACGCCACTGAAGTAGATCGTCTTTGCAATGTTCTTTTTAATCCCAATGCCTTGGGCCATAACATATCCAAAAATCATAAAAAATCCTTTGAAAATAAAAAAGTTATTAAGCATTAAAGAGGATTCCAATTTAATTTTGCCCACAGTGTATATACCGGGTGTCAACGGGATTACTTTCCGACTGTCGTTTCCT
>MU183802.1:194096-208430 GCA_016904865.1 Pissodes strobi
ATATCAATCAGAAACCACCTCAGGCCGGCCCGCGGCCATTTTAAACTCCAGACATCAAAAACGCTAAACGCATGAATACTCGGCACTATAATTCACGCCTAAACGTACCTTTAACCATGAGCCTGCGTCGCTGTTGGAACCAGCTTGCGAAGCAACCCGGGCGGTGTTGCCAAATTTGGGGAACAGACAGTCGTTTAGCATCAAACTGATGGTAGGACAACAAGAAATTATGTTGTTTCTTGTTGGCTTGGTTCGCAAACACATCAAAATCGCACGACGATTGCTAGAGAAACATGTGCACTTCGCAAAATTCCAAGAGTACCCCTCAAGTTAGGCAACTAATAATTGTCAGTCAGCTGTCTCATTTCATCTGAAGGTTATCATATCAGAAATAAACACTAAATTTTCGACTTTTCCTTTTAAATATTGAAACAAATCCAGGAAAATAACAAACTCGGAAACAAACATTTCTGACATCTATGAGACTGTTTTAATGTATATTACCTCGAGAAGTTGATTATTCGGGAAGGTAAGAGAACTATTAAATGTTTTGAAATGCACTGCTATAAATGCTTGTAACTTTGAAGGTCTCCTCGATAGCGATGGCCAGAATACAGTACGATTTATTGCTTGATTATGTGATATTCCAGTGAAAATATTCATAAAGCCTTGTCGATACTATCAAACAGCTTGAGAAAATCAAGTTACGTATACGACTGCAGAGCTCTCAATTTTCCCTGAAACAGCCCGATATAAGGCTAAGATCATAAGACAGCCATGCAGGTATCTAAACAAGTAAGCAATATTATATTTAGCTTGACGGACTAGCGTAATAGATGTAGGATTAAATGTGAAATAACTGACTTTATTTGACCTCTATCTGTTACATGTTTTCATACTAAATTGTCATGTAACACCACAAACAGTCTAGCCTGTTCGCTTCATCTTTCTCTTCCAATGTTTGATTAAAATGGGATTTGAACGTAAAAATATTTTGTTTCTTTTAAGACCTTCTGAATATGGCTTTTTTACAACTTCTAACTGTTCAGCGCGATTTCTAAGAGACATCACAAGACTTTCGACTTCCTCTAAAAGGTTGAAGAACTAAAACTGTGGCGGCATCATAATGGTCATATCTCTTCCCTTTGTTTTTGAGATCCAGAACCGAACTAGTTCTCTGAAACTTTTTATTTTTTTTTATGGCAGTGGCACACACACTAAAGCTAGATCCTATGGCGCTCGACCAGCGGTGTGTGTGCGAAGATGTTGATTGACACGGTTCTTGAATATTTGTAGGTTGTAATTAGTGGGAAACAGATGTCCTGGAAGTGAGTTCCACAGTGATGCAGTGCGCCAGACAAAGGAGTTCTGGTAAAGCGATGTTCTAGGTGTTTCTAGTTGTACGACGAACTGGTGCGCTCCTGCCGTCTGCCGGGACTGCCTGACAGGAGTTGCCAGGGGCGGGATTATGCGGGCCAAATCCTGGGAACATCTGCCGTGAAAGTATCTGTAAAACAGAGACATCTCGGCCACATGTCTGCGATGTTCCAGACTATCCAGATTCCGGGTCAACTCCGGATCGCCGACGAGACGCACAGCCCTCTTCTGAATGGAATCCAGCAGCTTTAGGGTATGCTTTGGTGCGGCACCCCAGATATGTGAGCAATATTCTAAGCACGGTCTTATTTGCGCTTTGTACAGCAAGAGCAACTGCTGCGGTGTATAGAGT
Source organism: Pissodes strobi (assembly GCA_016904865.1). Lineage (NCBI taxonomy): Eukaryota > Metazoa > Arthropoda > Insecta > Coleoptera > Curculionidae > Pissodes > Pissodes strobi. Next base: position 195,826 of record MU183802.1, read on the forward strand.
TTTTTGTTGCGAAATAGCGCACCAAGCTTCTGGGAGGCTGATTTTGCGATGTTAGCAACATGGTCATGCCATGACATATTGCTGTTGACCGAGACACCCAGCAGCCCGATTGACGAGGATGAAGGAATGGTCGATCCTGCCATAATGATGTCAGGGCCCGCTGTATTGGCCCTCTTAGTAAACGTTGCTGCTTGGGTCTTTGCTGCATTGAACTGGACCAAATTTCGGTCGCCCCAAGTTTGAACTTTCTCCAGGTCTTGATTAATTGCTGTAATCTGCTCCTGTCTGCGGTGATGAGTCTCAGTCGCTGGTAAGGGTTTTTCTGATCTAAAGTGGGAGACAAGGGTACTGTCATCTGCAAAACTGTAAACAGGATTATTCGTTTCGATCAGCAGGTCATTAATATAGATGAGGAACAGAGTTGGTGAAAGTATTGCGCCCTGAGGCACGCCCGCGTTGATGGTGAATGTGTCCGAGATGTGTCCATCGACTGCAACATGTAGGGATCGGTTCTTAAGGAAACTGGCCAGCCAGCTGCAGAGAGAGGCGGGCAGTCCCAAGGACGGCAGTTTGTTGAGCAGTCCGTCATGCCAAACTCTGTCGAATGCCTTTGAAATATCCAACGCAAATGCTCGAGACTCTCCGTAGTTTTCAATTGCCCTACTCCATATATGAGTGACATAGGCCAATATATCTCCTGTCAATCTCTCTTTGCGAAAGCCGTATTGATTATCGCTGATTATTCTGTTGCTCTCGAGGTACTTGAGTAGTTGCTGGTTGACTACACGTTCCATGACTTTGGAGATTATTGGAAGCAAGGCAATCGGGCGATAGTTTGAGGGCGTGGTTTTCTTGCCTTTTTTTGGAACAGGTTGCACTCGAGCGACTTTCCAAGAGGATGGGTAAATCCCTTTTCTGTAAGAAAGAGAAAAAAGCCTGGAAAAAACGGGTGTTAGTTCGTTGGCGCAGTTCTTTAGCACGATGGCAGGTATTCCGTCCGGTCCTGATGCCTTTTGCGTATCTAGTTCTTTAAGGATTTTGCGAATATCACGATGAGAAAACTTGACTTCTGCCATGGTGGTGTTGATGTTCGGTATAGTGGGGAGAGTCTTGCTTTGGGGCACGTCTAAGGTAGAGTGCGATGAAAACATTTTGGCGAGCATGTTTGCTTTTTCTTTGGCTGTAGTCGCCGTGATGCCACGTTCGTCCGTCAAAGGTGGGAGAGGCGTTTTTGTAAAGTTGTTACTTACTGCCTTTGCTACCGACCAGAAATTCCTGGAGCCACTGGGGCATTGCAAAAGTTTATTCCTGATCCTTTGATTGTGTTTGTCCTTAGTTCCGTCGATCACACGCTTGCACTCGTTTCTCGCTTCGATAAAATAATTGCGATTTTCAGCGGTCTTATTTTGCTGCCAGTACTTATAGGCTTGCTGTTTCCTTCCTACAGCTCTTTCGCATCTTTTGTCGAACCAGGGCTTTCCTTTTGATGGTAACTTGATGGAATTTGGGATGTATGCTTCCATTCCTGAGGAGATTACTTGCATGATCTCTTCGCAGCAGTCTGACGGGTCGTCAGTGGCAAAGCAGACGTCGAGCCAAGGAAAATCTAGGTAAAACTGCCTCAGATCGTCCCAGTTTGTAGAATTGTAATGCCAGATTTTGCGAGGCAATGGTGGATCCTTCTGTATGAGTGGCAATTCACAAACCGTTGTAATAAGTTTGTGGTCGGAGGTACCTAATGGCGGACCAACTGTAACCTTGTACTGGTCAGGATTGGTGGTCAGAAAAAGATCCAGGAGGGCGGCGAATTCGCCCCTCTCTGAGATTCGAGTTGGTTCGTCTACAAGTTGAGTAAGCCCGCAGCTGATGGCAAATGCTTCAGCCTCTCTACCTTCGTTGTCGGTCTTGTTGTGATGTTTGAGCCAGTTGGTGTTGTGGGCATTGAAGTCTCCCAGAACGATTATTTCTGAACTGGGTTGACATGCAGATTGCCATCAGAATTATTGGGATTCATTCAAATTTATCGCTTAATTGTTTCATAACGTAGCGGCGCGGCGCGGCGTAGCGTTATAATACTTTCGCTTTATAATAAAAACCCTTTGCCCTATAGATAGCATTTCGATCGGAACTATTTTACATTAAATAATATTTAAATAAATTGAACTTCTTCATGGTGAATAGTATTTGCTAAACAAGGCAAAAATTTTATCGATTTTTTTTTCGTATCTTTCACCCCACCCGCGGAGTTACTGTAGATATATCTTTTTGGATGATGTGAATGGAACTTTTTTTAGGGTGCTGCTTTGTTCGAATATTATTGTATGAAAAATTCCTATTTTTATGACCATTATGTGGAAGTGACAATCATAAACCATTTCCTTTTATAAAACTATATCTACCGCAGTTATTAACAAATTTATTTTTATTGATTAAGTGTCACCTTGGCGCGCTCATGTAATAAAATTGTTAAAGTTATTATCTACTATTTGATTTTTAATTGCATAGTATATTTCATATTTATTGAATATTTTCGGTACGAAAACCGGCAAGAAATATGTATTTTCGCACCACGTAATTTAGTAGATCCTTTGAAAAAGCACCTGCTTATGTAAATTGACTTTGTTTAGCCCATCTTGTTTCCGCTCAAATGGCATAGGTATTCGTTATGTGAAGTTGTTAGGTGGGAAGGCGGTGAACGATCGTTTGAAACATGGGAGCTCGAAAATGTGATTTATGGCAGTATCCCACACACTAAAGGGAGATCCTATGGCGCTCGACGAGCGGTGTGTGTGCGAAGATGTTGATTGACACAGTTCTTGTTTGACTCTTATGAGTTGATCATGCATGTGGAAGATCCTACTCGAGTTACAAAAACTTCCTCAACTTTAATCGACTATCTATGTTCAAATAGAATAAGTGAATTTGTCCTTTGCTATGTTCTTAGCCCGGGCCTCTCTGACCATGAGGCAGTTTTGTGCAGCTTTAGAGTTTCGAGGGGGAAACCTAAACTAGTGAGGTGAGAGGGCATTACACGAGACATAATTATGGTAGGTTCTCCCAACTATGTGCCGAGTGTGACTGTGGTAGTGTCTTGCTATAACCCGATTCGCTTGCAGGGTTTCACACATTGTTGTCTTCGAATTTTAATATTGCATTTCCCCCTAGAACAGTAAAGAGGAGGACTGGAAAGCCGTGGTTCAGTAAAGGACTTAGAGTATCTGCCCGTAATATGCGTTCCTTGCACATGCTTCGGAAACATTTTCTAAATAGTACCCTTTTTATGTCACATTTTACTAAATATCGCCAGTTATATCGGAAATTGATTAGAATTGCCAAACAAAGGTACTATTCTGATCGAATGGCCAGCTCTGATAATAACCAAAAGGAGAGTTGGAGGATTGTGGGAGAGTTGACTGGTAGGAGTGGTACATCTACTAGCTCGGATCTTACTTCTGAACAGTTAAACTTATTGTAGAATAAGTTCGGTGGCAGATAATCTATCTTCAGATATCAGTCCTGCGGTTGACGCTCTCAGTCTTCTTGGGGACTTGTCTACTCCCAATTCATTTTATTTTTATCCAACTGATATTGAAGAAATTAGAAATGTCTTTATGAAAATTAAAAATTTGGACTCTTCTGGCTGGGATGACTTGTCCTTGAAAATATTTACGAGGCTTCCAGAGCAAGCGCTACAATCGCTTGCGGAAGCAATTAACATTTCTTTCATTATGGGTACTTTTCCCTCTTCTCTGAAGCTGGCCAGAGTTGTGCCTTTTTTAAGGGAGGAGACAGCGAATCAAATTCACACTTTAGACCAATATCATCGCTTCCAACCTTGTCGAAAATTGTTGAAAAGATACGACCCTTGTATGGTCAGCTACATCAAGAGACAGGGCATTTTGAGTGAGGCTCAGTTTGATTTTCAGGATTCCAAAAACACAAATGATGCTATGTTCTCTATACTGAGGAGTATATATGTTGGGCTGAATGATGGTGAGGTTGCGGCAGCGGTATTCTGTGATGTTGACAACGCGTTTGATTGCGTGAATCATAGAGTACTGCTCGACAAGCTTGCGGCATATGGTTTTAGAGGCACATCACTGGACTGGATATCATATCATCTTACTTATCGGATCGCCATCAGTCGGTGCGCTTTAATGGTCAGGAATCCAACTACCAAGTCATTACATCAGGTATTCCTCAAGGCTCGGTACTGTGCCCTTTGTTATTTTTAGTGTACATTAACGATCTCTCGAAGATAGACATATCGGGTGAGTTTACTTTGCAGATGATACGACGACTTTATTGCATGACAGAGATGCTAAAAATTTGGAAAGCAGAATGAATATTGATATTTTGAGCATCAGAGAATGGTTGAATGCAAATTTTCTAACCCTTAATATCTCGGAAACAAATATGTCATTTAGGTAATATTTCCATAGATACAGAGGTCATCCAAAGTTTGCAAGTTAATAAATTCTTGATAAATGTGTAAGTAACTAAGTTTTTTTAAGTTTTTAATTTAGTTTAGGTCCGAAGATTGATGCTGGCGTGGCATATATGATGGTCCGATGAATAGTTTGAGAAATTTTAATAGAATTCAATGCCATCTGGCGTTCCATGTGAATGAATTTAACGCCATCTGGCGTTCCAATAAGTAAATATCAACGATCAGCTCATTAATCAATTGAGTATAGCATCAGCTGTTTTGTATGTACTGTTAAAAATAATAAACTTAATAAATGAGACCTCAATCAACACAAAGCAATTCAAAAAAAAAAATATGATTTTTAGTGTTAGTTTTTAATCCCAATTTCTCTTTATTTATTTCTATTTCTCTGTCACCTGTAAGCAATAGTTAATATGTTTCTATTTTTGAGGTTAGGTATCTACATCTGTTTATTTTCTTAATTCTTAGTCTTTTTCAGGTTTTTCAACGCGCCGGGCGAAGCCGCGAGTAAGAGCTAGTGTTTGATAAAGTGGAATATAAGTGTTAATTTTTCTTTCACCAGTCAAGGATATCAGCGCGACGTTGTCAGATCTATTTATGGATTAATTTTTGTATTGTATATTATGTAGCCACCCGCCACCTGCACCGGCTTTTCGTATGCATGTGTGCTTCAACCAGGGTTGCAAATTTATGGGGAATCCCCAAACTGTTGTTCATATAGTGGCAGCGGAAAAAAAACTCTTTTTATAAAGCAAGAACAAGAAACAGCAAGACAAGGAATTGAAAATTTCTTGTTTTGCTGTTAGAGACCGACCGAATTTCGTTTTCGGATTCGGTTTTCGGCCATTTTCGGCCAAAATATCCTTTTCAGCCGAATTTCGTTTTCGGTCGAAAAAAAACAAACTTTTCGGCCTCGAAGCCGAAAAAAATTATTGGTGGTCTTGTCGCTTGTATCACTTTTGCTGGCTGATGACCAGGATCACAGAGCACCTTTAGGCGGTTACTTCCGCTTCGTTCACGGTTGAGTCAGCACCCTGCCGACTGCACCATGGCAGCATGGTGGGGATGATCGTCAAACTTCGAGGAACGCAATGATAATAATAAAGCGAATACGAATCGAATAAGCTATATATGACATGACCAATGACGAGGCATTTGCCAGAAGGCAGAATGAGATTTGATTTATATTTCGAGAAGTGAAGAAGCACGCGGTTTGTTCCTGATATTTTATTTGTAATCGTATTGGTTTTTATCTAAAATTTCTATAAATTTGACAACAGAATTTTTTTTTCGTTTTCGATTTTACACCGAATTTAGGTTTCGGTTTTCGGCCGAAAAGGAACTTTATTCCGAATTTCATTTTCGGTTTTCGGCCGAAAAAGAACTTTATGCCGAATTTCGTTTTCGGTTTCGGCCGAAAAGAAAAATGGTTTTCGGTCAGTCTCTACTTGCTGCAGTTCCAGCTATAAAAACACCAATTAAAAAACAAGCAAAAAAAGTTGTCAAAACTGCAGAGGACTGACGTCTGCGCAGTTTACTTTAGAAAATGTGAGAGTTACTTAGGCCCTGATTGGATTTGTTGTAGTAAACGCAAACAGACGCCACAAATCCAGGCTTCTGCAATGAGGAGAGCACAGACCCATTTTGTACCGACGAAGATTTTGATAGTGATGATTCTTTGAAAGATGTGATTTTTTTTCTTTGTAAAAGAACTTCATGATGTTTAAATTATTTAGTTATCTTTATTTTTTTATTAAACTCCTTAAGGAATTATGTTTATTTTACGTTCAGAATTCATTTTTAGTTGTTATTTCATATTGATTTAAAAACTAAATCAGTTATTAAAAAAAAATTATTTTTGGTGCCAAATAAGGCTTAATACAGCCTCTACATAGGCGCAAATAAGATTTTCATGTGCTGCTCAAGTAACCTAAAAAATCTGGCTACTTTGGCACCCTACAATTTTTTTTTCTAGTATGCGTTAATAATGGTTCGGTATCATTAGGTGTTCTACTGTCAATTAGGCACAAAGCACAATGCAATTTTAAAAAGTTTGATTTTTGTGACTTAGAGAGCCAAAATAGGTCAAAACCTGCCCACCATTAGACAACCTGAAAGCAACTTATTCCAACAAAATAATCATCCTCTTTAGGAAGCTTGATCTGTTGGAAAAAAACTGAACCATGTGCGAGCCACAATGGTTGGAAAAGCCGCAGTGGAGGGGTTCAATTTTTAACCCCCTATATTACAAGTATTTTTTCACATTGTTGAATAATCCTTACCTGTAGCTGTCATTTTCCTCCACTTTTCCTCAAAAAATGATCGCAAATCAAAGTGGCACCAATCACTATCAGAGTTTCACACACGACTAATGAACTAACGATACCATATATTAATTACGACATGCTTTTTCGTATGATAAATCCTAGAAAATCCCTTATCAGATCGAACCGATTTATGTTTATAACCACTTTTTTTAATCGACATTTTTCTAATCTAAACAACAATTGTAATGTAAAATGTTTTGTCTTACGTCTGTTGTTCCAAAATAAAGATAAGATTACACCAGGCATTGTTGTACTGTGAACTTAATTTGAATAATCTGATGATTATTTTATCAACAAAGATCTGATCAAATGTGAAGCATCACAGGCCAGGTGGAAGAAATTGTGGTTTTTTCATGCACCAGTTTGACGATACATATAAATCCATAGAAGACTTATGTCGTATTATATCATATTATATTATTTTATTGCATCAAGTATTTGGATTTTACAAAAAACGCGGGCGCCGATTGAGTTAGGGTGCTGCTTTTAAAACTATTCCTCACTCAATTTCCAAGCAATTTTTGACAAGACAAACTTTGAAGGCAATCAATAAAGGGAAAGGGACGGATGTGGCAAACTAAAATAGTTCTTCTCCTGACAAGTGCGGAAAATGCCAGTTCAGTGCAGGAAAGAAATGAGAATAAATCGAAAGTTTAATGTTCTTAAAAGGCAAACGGAAACAAAAGTAACATAACAAGAGTGTGTTACTAGAAATAAGAGAAGTATTATCTTCTCTTTCATTATTGGTAATATTAATTGTAAAGGTACAGTTGCAAGTTAATTGCGAAAGCCAGCATGTGGGTTGAAGTTAGCTGCTTCTCGGAATAAGATTGCCCGAATACGGTGAAAAAATTTTGGAAAGAAGTTTCTTCAGAGTCAAATCGTGGCTGTTTATTACTGATGGTACATCTGGGCAAGACGTTAATAGCTCTAAATTGCATTTTGAAAATGATGAAGCGTTCAAATGAAGAATTTTGTCAGACATATTTTTTTCCGAATTGAAGAGTCTTCTAAGTACCACTCAGCAACGGAGGTTGACTTCCACCCTTCCAAATGTTTAATAGAGAATGTCCTCCCGTACCTGCCGGCATCCAGTATGGGCCAATTGCATTTTCCGGAATTTCAGAACATAATATCGCTGCGACGGTTATTCTCCTTCCAAGGCGATATGCCCTGAGCAGCGGAGACATGGCGTGAGGCGCGACCGTCTCACCTTTAGTTCAACGTTTTTTTGCGCGTGGTGGTCGTACGATACACGAATAAAGTTTGTGAGTGATTCCTGAAATTTTGAGGGCTTCTTCGAAATAAATCAAACCAGGTATTTTTTATGACTGTGGTACACACACTAAAAGTAGATCCTATGGCATAATTAGGGGGAATCAGTTGTCCTGGGAGCGAGTGCCACAGTAATCCAGTGCGCCAGACAAAGGAGTCCTTATAAAGCGACGTTCTAGGTGTTTTCAGTTGTACAACGAACGGGTGCGCTATTGCCGTCTGTCGCGACTGTCTGACAGGTGCTGCTTGGGGGGGTGGGGGGGGGAGATAATGCGAGCCAAATCCTGGCAACATCTGCCGTGAAAATATCTGTAAAACAGGTATATCTCGGCCACACGTCTGCGGTGTTTCAGACTATCCAGATCCCGGCCCAACTCCGGGTCGCGTATTGGCATTGTTTACTATACTGCACCGCATGCATATCGTTGCAGCGCGGTAGAGAATGACTAAACACCTCCGGGTCGCTTACAAGACGCACAGCTCTATTCTGAATAGAATCCAGGAGTTTTAGAATGTGCTTAGGTGCGGCACCCCAGTTGTGTGAGCGATATTCTAAGCAAGGTCTTATTTGCGTTTTGTAGAGCAAGAGTAGCTGCTGCGGTGTATACAGTTTTTTGTTGCGAAATAGCGCACCAAGCTTCTGCGGAGCTGATTTTGTGATGTAAACAACGTGGTCATGCCAGGACATATTTCTGTTGACGGAGTCCCATTAGTCCGATTGACGAGGATGAAGGAATGGTCGATCCTGGTAAACGCGGTTGCTTGGGTTTTTGCTGCATTGAACTGGACCAAATTTCTGTTCTTCAGGTTCGAACCTTCTTAAGATCTTGATTAGTTGTTGTAATCTGCTCCTGTCTGCGGCGATTAAGTCTCAGTCCCTGGTAAAGGTTTTTCTGATCTAAATTGGGAGACAAGAGTACTGTCATCTGCAAAGCTGTAAACAGGATTATTGGTTTCGGTCAGTAGGTCATTAATATAGATGAGGAATAGAGTTGGTGTAAGTATTGTGCCCTGAGGCACTCCCACATTAACGATGAATGTTTCTGAGATGTATTCATCAACTGCAACGTGCAGAGATCGGTTCTTAAGGAAACTAGCAAGCCCGCTGCAGAGAGACACTGGCAGCCCGATGGACGGCAATTTGTTGAACAATCCGTCATACCAAACTGTGTCAAATGCCTTCGAAATATCCAACGCAATCGCTTGAGATTCTCCGTAGTTCTCAATTGCCCTACTCCATATATGAGTGACATAGGCCAATATATCTCCAGTCGATCTCTGTTTGCGGAAGCCGTATTGGTTATCGCTAATTATTCTGTTAGTCTCGATGTACTTGAGTGGTTGCTGATTGATTACACGTTCCATGATTTTGGAGATTATTGGAAGCAACCAACAGGGTGTACTCGAGCGACTTTCCAAGGAGATGGGTAAATCCGTTTTCGGTAATACAGAGAAAAAAGTCTGGAAAAAATACTGCCTTTGCTACCGACCAGATATTCCTGGAGCCATTAGGGCATTGCAAAAATTTATTCCTAATTTTTTGATTGTGTTTGTCCTAAATTTCGTCAGTCACACGTTTGCATGCGTTCCTTGCTTCGGTAAAATAACTGCGACTTTTAGCGGTCTGATTTTGCTGCCAGTAGTTGTAGGCTTGTTTTTTCTACCTACGGCTCTTTCGCATCTTCTGTCGAACCAGGGCTTTGCTTTTGACGGTAATTTGATGGAATTTGGGACGTATACGTATATTCCGATTACTGATTACTTGCGTAATCTCTTCGCAATAGACTCACGGGTCGTCAGTGCCAAAGCAGACGTCGAGCCAAGGAAAATATAGGTAGAACTCTCTTATATCCTCCCAGTTTGCATAATTGTAATGCCAGATTTTACGTGGCAATGGTGGATCCTTCTGTGGCAGTGGCAGATTATCGAAACCGTTGTAATAAGATTGTGGTTGGAAGTACCTTATGGTGGACCAACTGAAATTGTGTACTGCTCAGAATTTGTAGTAAGAAAAAGAGTCAGGAGGGCGGCAAATTCACCCCCCTCTGAGATCCGAGCTGGTTCGTCTGCAAGTCGAGTAAGCCCGCAGCTGATGGCAAATGCTTCAGCTTTTCTACCTTCGTTGTCAGTCTTGTTGTGATGTTTGATCTAGTTGGTGTTCTGGGCATTGAAATCTCCCAGGACTATTATTTCTGAATTGGGGTGGTCGACCTGTATTGAATCAAAAGTGGTAGCTAGTGTTGTAAAAAAGCTTTGACATTCTGTATCGCTCGGAGGGCGATAGAGACAGCATATGAACTTGGTTAATCCCTTGGCAGTGAACTTGAGGCACATGCCGTCTAGGTTGTTCGGTTCGAGTCTTTCGTAAATATCGTTCTACGAACAAGCACAACAAGTTTATCGCTGTCCACGAGATATGCAAAGTTTGGGTACATTTTATTTTTTCTTCTCTTTTAACAAATTTAAGTTGCCGAAAGATTCTAACCAGTTCAATACTCGTTTTCTAGGACCAGCAAAATAACTCGCAATTCTCGCCTTCCCGCGTTTACGGGGTCCGATACCGTGGACACATGCTATGGTATAGGGAAGAAGACAGCATGGCATGAGCTTTCTCTGCAGCCACAGTCCGTCCAGGCTCTGGTGAATCTTGCAGCTGGCAACACAATCCTTGTACACCTACAACTGCTGAAGTTGGTTATAGCCATGTATTGCCCGTGAGTTTTCTATTCTTTTTAGACATATGTTCGCCTCGGGGCTCGTTTGGCTCGTCCGTAAGCTTCGTAGAGTCCTTCCTTTCTTCGCCCTGAGGTTCCAAAATCTCAGAAAGACTGAATACCTTCGGTAAGAGACTGATTTGGTATCAAATTCAAATTCAAATTCAAAAATCTTTTATTTGTCTCATAAAAAATAATACAATGTTACATATTGTTACAATATTAAATTCAGAGACAAAAAGGACTACCTCGCAAATACATGAAACCGATTCACAAACTCGCTTACCTAAGTATCTACGAGATTGTGTGAAATAGCCCTAAAAACTTATACTAATTTTACATATAACGTTTAGATTTAATATGCATAATAAATCGACATATCGGTACAAAAAGAATAATAATTGCTATTCATGTATTTAGCGTTTCTATAACTAAAACACCAAAAAAAAAAATATCTTTTCAAGGAAGCGGAGCGTAAGAAAGGGGAAGCAACAGTGGGGAGAAGGACATCCCAAGGAACAAAAGAAGAAAAAACATGAATGTAAAAAATTATAATGTATAATTATCGTGTAGAGGGCAGACAAAGTGACTCAAAAGAAAATATGACCTATTTAAATTATAAAAAGAACTCAAACCATGTAGCTATAATAATTATTCTTTATGCTATTATAAATCTCTCTTTTATAGCTGAATTATTTTGACATAAAATTATGTTTTTTGATCGTCCAGAAGTAGGGCTAAAATAAATCGCTTAAACATATTAAAAGACAATTCTCTCACGTTATTGGGTAGGCCGTTCCACATTTTTTCTACCGCGACATAGCTGAAGGATTTTTGAAAATTTGCTGAGTTGTGTAAGTTAATAATAAAATCATCTCTATTTCTTGTAAAATGATGGTGTTCGCGTGTATTAAAAAGTGCTCTTAAATATGGAGGCTCCCCACTCTTCACTACTCTATAAATAAATAAATAAAAATGGTATCTACGCCTATTAGACATTGATAGAATTGAATTATCGTTTAAATATGGAGTTATGTGATTTCTAAAAGGTACATTGAATGAAAAACGCATACATGTATTTTGCAGTTTTTGTATAGACTTGACGGTTTTTAATGTTAAAGAATTGCGATAAATTATGTCTACATAATCAAACAATGATAGAATAAGCGAGTTGCAGAGAAAATATTTTGTTTTTGCTGGCAAGTATTTTTTTAAAGAATAAAGATTTTTTAATCGCATATATGCCACTCCAAGTTTTTGCTTTATGTGCATTTCAAGTGAAAGAGTATTGTCAAACAAAATTCCCAGATTTTTTGCCTCAGTAACCAGCGGTAAAGAAATATTATTTATTTCAATATTAATGTTTTCAGAAAAATAAGAAATTTGAGTTTTGTTGCTACCAAATAAAATAAGTGCTGATTTATTAGCATTTATGTAAGACGTCGATAAATTAATAGCCAAAAATAAAGTGTAAGACCCTCTATATTTCATAATACTCATAATGTTTCTATAAGTTTATTTAACCTATAGATGAATAGCCGTAAAATGATCTCATCCATATTTTGTCAAGCGACTAAGAAAAGTTTATCGCTTTGTTTTGTTTTGATTGTATAATTATATGGCCACTTATGGCGACTATGTAGTTTTAGAGGATTAGATTACTAGCTTTGCAGTGCTCAGCATTTATTATATTATAAATAGGCAGAGATAAGAGTGTGCATTTCAGTCATAAGCAAGCTTTCAGTGTAGCAGGTTAATACATTACTACTTGTATTTTTTCTTCGTGTAACTAAAATAAAGTTTTTAAAAACGAAGTAAACAAGAAAGTAAATATATTTG
>MU183803.1:0-112922 GCA_016904865.1 Pissodes strobi
ATTCGAAAAGCAGTGAAATGGAGACACTCCTGATTTTCATCTTTTCAACTAGGTTTCATTGTGATATCGACAGGTATGGTTTATATCGTACCTGTAACTTTTGATTTAATCCGCAGGAGACGGTAAGCAGCATTCCATTATGTATATGGCTACAATAAACTTCCACATTGCAGTGACAAGGTAACGTCAATTGGCCCTAAATGAGATATCGCTAGTTAGTTTTCTTCTAGAAAAGTTTGTATTACCAAATAGTGAAAAGCAAATTCCCTGAAAACCAAAATAAATCAGAGAAAACAAGATGAGACCACCTCAGAATTTGGCTAATAAAGTTTTGCTAGGAAATCAGTAATTGAAATTAGGATCTGCTACACACATACAAGGTATACGTTTCCTGAAATTAAAGAATCGTTGGGCCGTTTGTCTAAAAATCTGAAGCGAGTTTAATGTGAAATGGACAGCATATTTTTCAAACAAAAATGGAGTCCAAGCTCCTGAAACCCACTTAATACTAGAAATCCACTTCTATTTAAGGCAAGCACATGTGTGACTCGCTTCTCCCTTTCTGGAGGACAATGAAATAAAAGGATATTGTCAAAGCAGATGGTCAGATCATTACAACGAGATGTAGATGTAAATTGCTGGATTTTACCCAAAGTTAATTGGGGCAATTAACTATAATACACTATGCTCTATATGACAATACCATTTTCGATTGGGCCTTATTTTCAAATTTAATTGGTATTTAAACACATGTTTTAACTCGTTCGTGACAGAATAGTGGACGAAAATCAAACTAAGGTTTAAATAGCAGAGTAAGTGAAATTAAACTGTAATTAGTGCACAAGTATATTGTTATTTCTTGGCCCTTACAATGTATGAAGTATTTATTACCTAGTACTACAGTATTTTGTTAATTTAGTTAAGCTCTTATAGTATATATGCATAAACCTTATTGATAGTTTGCAATAAATGATATGTCTAATAGCTAAAAAAATTTGCTATTTGATAAATATAGTACGTAATTAAAAGTTACAGAACAATAATTGATTACTAAATAAATAATCGCTTACGAAATTACACACAAAGCCCTTATATATACCAAAGCCATTGCATAAAATCTAACTGCAGTTTAAAAATGCATTAGCTTACCTTAATCTCAAATTTAGATCTCTCCAGAATGTAGGAAAACTACTTTGCATGCGATGCATTCGGGGTGTGGTCATGCCCGGAGTCCAGAACCGTTACATCGTCAACACTAAACGACCCATTATGTAAAATGGCTGCCGCATTATCCTTCCATATAGCAAATTGGTTTTGATAGTTTCTCAGCATTGCACGAAGAGTAATTGTAGTTTAAAAGGATTATCTTTCGGAACGGTGTAAAGTTCTATATAAGATAACAGTAATGGTTTTTAAACTTATTTTGTAAACGCAGAGAGATGTTTTACTCTATTTCCTATAACAGTTATTATACTCCCAATATTTTTATCTTTTAAGATCGATCCCACTAAAAAAACAAAAGACCAGTATTGCATTTGATCCAGGAGACCCAAAAGTGAAGATACTATTAATATATTTGTTATTTTTATCGTGAAACTAAAGTAAGCACGGGGTTGGCAAAAATAAATAATATAATCCTCTCATATACATATATGGAAACAGAGTCGCATTAACCTACATTCTCTGACATGCCGAGATTTCCATTATTTATTGCCATATTTTACGGTCGACATATTTTAACTTTCGCCATAACTATTATGCAAAATAACGATCTAGGAATAATGCATTTAGCTAAAAGATTTAAACTGAAGATTAAAACAATATACTTCCTTGTTATTCAATATTTACAACTTGTTACGTTAAATTAAACAATAACCTTTTATCTTATATCTAGTTTCATTTCACTATTCGAACCGAACCGGTAACTAAGGATAGTTGCTATTTCCTTTTTAGTTGTATACATAAATAATGGATGTCAGTGCCCATCAGATTCGTCTGAAATTCCTTTTCCTTTAAAGCATATTATTTGGGAACTGTTTAGTTAATTTAAAACAAATATTAAAATTATGATAACTTTTATGCAAAGCCAGCAGTAGAAAAATTTATTTTAGTGTGTAAATTAATTTCAATATACAAATTCGAATTTGATGTCTTGCATCTTGGATTCTATGCTGGCTGCGAGAGGTGTTTTGAGAAGGTACCGTCCATTTTTTTAATAATAGCTAGCGAGTAATGATTTCCCAAAAATATATTTGCGAAAATTGCTGTACATTTTAAATATATACAATTTTGATTTTATTAATTTGATCATGAACAATAAAAAAACCCTTGGCCCTAGTGCGTGATGATTTTAATTTGCAGTCAGCTTAATATCATTTTAAATTAAAAAACAGCAGTTGCTAAACCAAATCCGAAACTGTGTAGCATGCAAACATGAATTTTCATTAAAGTTAAAAGATTTGAACCGAAGATTAAAGCTCACCACATCCTTTTATTCAACTGCAAACAATAAATATCTATAAATAATCGTTCTAATCTCGTGTAACTTGGTTTACGTGCTTGGTACACGTTTGTCCGTATTTATACGGCTTTATTGGAAAGAATACGGAGGAACATTTAATGAAAATTGAACCTGGATAACTAATTTTCGTTGGACAACGAACTTTGCAGTTCAGATCCAGATTTAATTTCCTTAGCAGATTTTGTGGTATAAATGCCTTGCCTTAACTTTTACGTTTTCAGCACTTCCTAAAATCCTCCTAAATTGTGGATTAAAAGACGACCATTTACAAACTTTAATCTATACAAGAAAATAAAGTTATCACATTGAAATTTGTGTATGTGCATTTTAAAAAGCGTCTTGTAACTTTTTTTGAAAGTTACAATTTCTGAGGCGTTTTACGTGGAATATGCCAGGATTTCTGGAACCATTTTAAAATTATTTTTCCTTATAGTCACCTTATTGAATTTCAGCTACTATAAAAAGGCAATTTTTTAGCTTTCCAACGATGGACTACATCGATTAGGAACTATAATATTGCGTGAATAATAATTTTTAAAAAAGGTTTCTAAAACTCTTGTCCTACATCACCTTGACATTTGAAGTTCTTTATATTTAATAGTAATTATAGCTGCAGTATTTTTAAACATTCTCGGCAAATGCCCTGCAGTGGTGGAAAATCTTATCCAACATTATAAATACGTTGATTTTTAATACCAAAAAGGCCCATTTGCATGGTTTTTATGTTAAAAAAAATAATTTTGTTCCCCTGAAATAATGCAGGAAATCTCTTTAGCATATAAATAGCACAGTGTTACATGTAATTTCCTTGAGTGTTGGTAAAAGGAAATTCGGATATGCTAATTCGTCGTGTAAAAATTACGGACTATTTTTATTCTCGAAGCAGTCTGTGGGGCAATACATATGCATAATACAATATTTATTCAAGCCGTAGAGATATTATACTATTTATTTTACGAAAAATGTAAAACGATGTAAATTAGCTGGCAGAAATATTATGCTAAAATTTTATTTGGTACCAGCTCTTACCTGGATATCATTTGGATTGTTAATTGTTTTTCTTTTTTATTATTATTTTTTTAATATTGATTAAGGTAATGGGGTGTCTAGACTTAATTTCTGCAGTAACCATCGCTTCAAATTAGTCATAGTAAAATCATTGGTAGTGTCTTCTGTCACGTGGGACTAATACCACGTTTCTTATTTAACACTTTTTTCAATATTTGGACCTTAAATGTAATAGTCAAATAAAAAAAAAGTGATTTACAAATGTAACTTTATAAAAGTTTTAGATATTTGTTTATGAATATTGTCAACTAACATAAAATCATACAGTGGAAAGTTTGAACTTAACCTTGAATCGCAATTATAAATTGTTGTTAATTAAAGTATAAACTGTTATGATTAACCTTGTTGACAATTCAAAACAATACTCGAATTAGAGGGCAAAGTTTGGTATAAAAAGCTGTGCAGCAGCCCATACCGGCAGACTTTGATCTCCAGTGCGAACTACCGAAAGGGAAAAGCCACTCTGGCAGATCAAAGCTCTCACTTTAAAAAAGACCTATCAGTGCGAACTACCGAAAGGGAAAAGCCCCTCTGATCAGGCACGTTTAAAAAAGACCTATCAGTGCGAACTACCGAAAGGGAAAAGCCACTCTGATCAGGCACGTTTAAAAAAGACCTATCAGTGCGAACTACCGAAAGGGAAAAGCCCCTCTGATCAGGCACTCCTTAAAAGCGAATCAGTGAAAATTAATAACGCCATAAGGCAAAGTGCTATTTAAATTAACTACATATAAAAAGTAAACTACGTAACTAAATATTCAGCCAGACCAAATAATCTATCCGCCCGTCAATCTAATTGTAACAGCCCTTCAGGCTAGCTCTCCCTTTCTCTTGCTGCTGTTCGTGGTTAACATTCTCGCGAGGAATATCCCAGGGGACTTACGACATATGCATTCCCGAATATTTTGGTAATACTTACAACCTTCTATACTCAACCTGAAGTTAATAAACCAAGCCTTTTTTACACCGAGTGTTTCTATCCATCTCTCCCAACTACCTATATCTGAGCTCCGTCTTCTGAAAGAGCACAGCGCAACTACTGCAACGAAGTCAGGTCCATAGGCAACAAGCGGTAGGAGCGTATATGTGACAATATGAACAATATCAAAGTATACGTTGTCGTGGTCGATAGGCCATGAAATATGCCTCAATATTTTGAAGCCTGCATTAAACACATTTTTTAAGTCCGAGACATGAAAAGATTTTAACAAAATGAAGGCTATATTAAAGACAATCAATTGAAACCGATATAATACGGCATTTTATGATGGTATAAGTAGCAATTTCAAGAC
The DNA here is from genome assembly GCA_016904865.1 of Pissodes strobi. Taxonomy (NCBI): domain Eukaryota; kingdom Metazoa; phylum Arthropoda; class Insecta; order Coleoptera; family Curculionidae; genus Pissodes; species Pissodes strobi. The sequence continues at coordinate 4,882 of MU183803.1, forward strand.
GAAATAAGGTTAGTTGTCCCAAAATGACATATTGCTAGTTTGTTTTCATTTCCGTTTACAGTTTAAAGGCTTGCTATAATTTCCCCAATTTTTGGAAAAAGGAAATGTTAAATGAGGATATTTTACAAACTTGTAATCTGTACTTTACAAACTTATAACCATGACGACGAATCTAGAGATTGGAATATATGTGTATTTTAGAAAACCTCTTGTAATTTTTTGCAATATTAAAATTTTTAAAAATCTGTTACAAGTGCTTGATACACTTTTATGCACAAATAATAGATGCCATTGCCCATCAGATTCGTTTGAAATTCATTTATCTTTTAAATATATTATTTCAGAATTGTTTACTTATTTTATAACAAATATCATTATTATAATAATTTTTATGCACACACAGCAGTATATATTTTGTCGTGTAAATTAATTTCAATATGCAAAGTCTATTTTTAGGAGTTAAGAAAGGTAAGAGATGGTCTTGCATCTTGATTTCTGCGGTGGCTGCGAGAGGGCTTTTGAGAAGGTACCGTCCATTTTTTATGGTTATGAACGAACAATAATTTCCCAATAACATTTCTGCAAAAATGCTGTACATTTTAAATACTTATAATGTTGATTTTATTAATTTAATCATGAACAATAAAGTAACCCCTGTTCCTAGTGCCTGATGATTTTAATTTGCAACCAGCTTAATATCATTCTAAAGAAAAAACAGCAGTTGCTAAACCAAATCCGAAACAGTGTAGCATGCAAACATGGATTTTCATTAAAGTTAAAAGATTTGAACTGAAGATTAAAGCTCACCACTTACTTGTATTCAACTGCAAACAATAAATATCTATAAATAATCGTTCTAATCTCGTGTAACTTGGTTTACGTGCTTGGTACACGTTTGTCCGTATTTATACGGCTTTATTGGAAAGAATACGGAGGAACATTTAATGAAAATTCAACCGAAATAACTAGATTATAGAGCTTTAGGGCTTTATAAAGTTCGATGTTTGTTTAATTGGATCAGAATTACAGTTTAGGTGCAATGCAAATTTATATTTATTAGATTTGTCGATCCAGCCTAAAACTTCATTTAACTAATCGAAATTTACGCTGGACAACGGATCTTGCAATTCAGGTCCAGATTTAATTGTCTTAGCAGAGTATGTGGTATAAATGGCTGCTTTAACTTTTACGTTTGCACCACTTCCTAGAAATCTTCCTAAATTGTGGATAAAAGGAAATATTAAAAGACGATAATTCACAAACTTTAATCTGTACAAGAAAATGAAGTTATGACATGGAAATTTGTGAATGTACATTTTGAGACACTCTTAGTATTTTTTTTTAAATTACAATTTTTGAGGCAAGTTGTACCGGCATATTTCATGCCCGGATTTCTGGAACAATTTTAAAATAATTTTTCTTTATAGCCTTCTTATTGAATTTCACCTGCTATAAAAAGAGCGTATCGCATCTGGTTGGAACAATAATATCGCGTGAATACTAATTTATAGAAAATATTTTTAATAATTCTAAAACTCCTATCCTACATCGCCTCGACATTTGGAATATATATATATTTCATAGTAATTATAGCTGCAGTATTTTTAATGATTCTCTGCAAATGGCCAGTAGTGATGGAAAATCTTACGTAAGTATCAAAAGTATCCGTTGTCGTAGTCAATAGGCCATGAAATGTACCCCAATATTTTGAAACATGCATTCAAAAATATTTTTACTACTATTTACTACTTTACTTTATAATTATTTACTTTTATTTAAGGCAAACACACGTATGACCTTCATTCTTTCCAAAAAGCTTTAAAATAAAAATGATATTGTCGAAACGGATGGTCGAATCATTACAACGAGACGTGAAAATAAACTACTGGATTTTAGCCGGAATTTATTAAGAAAGTATTAATTCACAATGTAATGTGACTAATATGTGTGTCTTTATTTTAAAATTTAATCCACATTTAAACAAAGCCACGCGACGAATAATCTGTCCTTATTCTTGACAGAATAATGAATAAAAAAAAGAATCAATGTCAATACAATCGAATTTCAATCGTGCAGTTCTTTATTTTAGTTTTATACACAAATAATGGATGTCAGTGCCCATAAGATTCGTCTAAAATTCATTTTCCTTTAAAGCATATTATTTGGGAACTTGTTAGAGCAAATTTTAAAATTATGGTTATTTTTACGCAAACCCAGCAGTAGAAAAACTTCTTTTAGTGTGTAAATTAATTTCAATATGCAAACTCCAAATTGATAAAGGAATTAAGCGGTAGGATATTGCTTTGCATCTTTATTTCTGGAGAGGTGTTTTGAGAAGGTACGGTCCATTTTTTAAATAATAATTAGCGAGTAATGATTTCCCAACAATATTTTTGCAGAAAATGCTGTACATTTTAAATATTTACAATTTTTATTTTATTAATTTAATCATGAACAAGAAAAATTAAAATTTTGTTTTAAATATAGACTTAATCCACCTTGTTTCACCAACTTAGATATTATTCAAACATATGTGAAATCTAAATCAGGCTTATATTATATTGAAACTATTGCAATTAATACATTTTTCAAATATTTCGTAGTGATTTTCCGGAACCAAATATTATAAATATCTGAATTTCCAATACTTTTTCAGCACACATATAAAGAATGTACTGAAATAAAGCCAAAGCGAGAATTTTTGCCAAAGAGAAATATGATTCCGGTTTCGAGTCCGTTGAACTTTGAAGTTCCGACGTATCGAATTTATTTGATGCTGATAGATTACCGAGATCGGTTAAAAGTAATTTGAAGAATATTGGCTGGTATTATAGAGAAAGCAAATAACTTTTTTGTAGACATTGGCATTAGTTTTCGCAAAAGCATGTTTTCTTAAATATATAAAATTAAATTTCTGAGAATTCTTTAAATGTCAGTTAGAACAAGTTTGAAATTTTGTGAATTCATCTGATGTGGATATTGTTAAAAATAATATTACAATTACAATTCTAAAATGAAACAAAATATAATTTAAAAATGACACCACATTGCCGAACGTCCCTTCCGCTCGCTCCGGGGGCGCAACGCAAACTAGTAAAGCCATAATAGTGTTTAATTGAAGCGAAAAAAATATATAATTTTCACAATAAACTAATAACATGCTAAAATTAAATTAGAATTAAATTTACAACGGATTGTTAAATAAAGTTAAATATCACCTATCATTCGGCTATCAAAATTTTTATTCGCCATTTTTGATATTGATTTTTTTCGTTCACTGTTCTGTCAGATTCTTCGTCGCGTGTTGTTTAAATACTGATTACATTTTAAAATAATCTTAGTCACATGAATACTTCTCCAATTAATTTCGGTTAAAATCCAGCAGTTTGCCTTCATGTCTCGTTGTATAGATGGTAAAACCATCTGTTTCGATAACAACCTTTTTATTTTAGTGTGTTTTGGAAAGGGTGAAGTAGCCGCACATGTGATAGCTTTAAATAAAAGTATAAGGGTTTAGTATTAAGAGAGTTTCAGGAACTTTAACTCTAATTTTGTTTGGATTACATGCTTCTCTACAACATTAAACTAGCCTAAGATTTTTACTGAAATGATCTCGTGATTCCTTAATTTTATAAAGTATGGGTGTAACGGATTCTAGTTCCAAGGAATTTTATAACTATTTCTTGGGGCAACTCGACTGTTCATTAATTTCCTAGACAATTTTCCTCACTTTCCTTTGTTTATTTTGGCTTTTAGAAACGTTTTTCAACGTTAATTGAGTAATTTTCTTGTGTTTTAACTTTCCTAGAAGACACAAGGTTGACTATAGCTTTTAAACTGTAAACGGGAATGAAATGAACCATGAAAACAAGCTCGCAATATGTCATTTTAGGACAACTAACCTTATTTCATCTTGTAATTGCTACTTATACCATCATAAAATGCCGTATTATTTCGGTTTCAATTGATTGTCTATAATATGGCTTTCATTTGATTAAATTATTTTGATGTCTCTGGCCTTTTGAAAATCGTGTCTAGCTGAATTATTTGAGTAGCTAATCCAAATAAAGCCAAATATTAAAAAAAAGTGTCAAATAAGAAACTTGACATTAGCGTCACGTGACAGAGGATACAACCAATGATTTTACTGCAACTAATTTGAAAGGATGGTTAGACTTGAGAGACACGCGATTAGCCTAATCAATATTAAAAAAATTATAATTAAAAAAGAAAAACAATTTTAGGACAACTCAACTAACCTTATTTCATCTTGTAATTGCTACTTATACCATCATAAAATGAAGTATTATTTCGGTTTCAATTGATTGTCTATAACATGGCTTTCATTTTATAAAATTATTTTCATGTCTCTGACGTTTCGAAAATCGTATCTACCTGAATTATTTGAGTAGCTAATCCAAATAAAGCCAAATATTAAAAAAAGTGTCAAATAAGAAACTTGGCATTAGCGTCACGTGACAGAGGATACAACCAATGATTTTACTGTAACTAATTTGAAAGAATGGTTAGACTCGAGAGACACTCGATTATCCTAATCAATATTAAAAAAATAATATTTAAAAAAGAAAAACAATAAACAATCCAAATAATAGCCCTGTAAGAGCTGGTACCAAATAAAATTTCAGCATATTATTTCTACCAGCTATTTTACCTCGCTTTATTTTTTTCCTAAAATAAATAGTATAATATCTCTATGGCTTGAATAAAAATTGTATTATGCATATGTATTACCCCACAGACTGCTTCGAGAATAAAAATAGTCCGTAATTTTTACTCGACGAATTAGCATATCCGAATTTCCTTTTACCAACACTCAAGGAAATTACATGTAGCACTGCGCTATTTATATGCTAAAGAGATTTCGTGCATTATTTCAGTGGAACGAAATTATGTTTTTTAACAGAAAAGCCTTGCAAATGGGCTATTTTTATATTAAAAATCAACGTATTTATCATGTTAGGTAAGATTTTCCATCACTACTGGTCATTTGCAGAGAATCATTAAAATACTGTAGCTATAATTACTATTAAATATAATGTACTTCAAATGTCGAGGCGATGCAGGATAAGAGTTTTAAAATTATTAAAAATATAATTTTTTAATTGATATTTACCCAATATTATTGTTCCGACCAGATGTGATACATCGTTGAAAAGCTAAAAAATGCTCTTATATAGCAGGTGAAATTCAATAAGATGTCTTTTATGAAAAATAATCTTAAAATGGTTCCAGAAATCCTGGCATATTCCACGTAAAACTAGCCTTAGAAATTATAATTTTAAGGGGTCTCTTAAAACGCACATACACAAATTTCAATGTCATAACTTCATTTTCTTGTACAGATTAAAATTTGTAAAGAATCCTCTTTTAATATGTCATTTTATCCACAATTTAGGAAGATTTTAGGAAGAGGTGCAAACGTAAAAGTTAAAGTAAGCCATTTATACCACAAACTCTGCTAAGGCAATTAAATCTGGAACTGAATTGCAAAATTCGTTGTCCAACGAAAATGCTGCTTAGTTAAATGAAGTTTTAGGATGGCTCGACAAATCTAATAAATGCGAATTTGCATTGCACCTAAACTGTAATCCTGATCTAATTAAACAAACATCGAACTTTCCAAAGCCTTAAAGCTCTATAATCTAGTTATTCAGGTTCAATTTTCATTAAATGTTCCTCCGTATTCTTTCCAATAAAGCCGTATAAATACGAACAAACGTGTACCAAGCACGTAAACCAAGTTACACGAGATTAGGACGATTATTTATAGATATTTATTGTTTGCGGTTGAATAAAAGGAAGTGGTGAGCTTTAATCTTTGGTTCAAATCTTTTAACTTTAATGAAAATCCATGTTTGCATGCTACACAGTTTCGGATTTGGTTCAGCAACTGCTGTTTTTTAATTTAAAATGATGTTAAGCTGGCTGAAAATTAAAATCATCACGTACTGGGGCCAAGGGTTATTTTATTGTTTTTGTAAAAATTATTATTGTTGCGGTAATTTTAACAGTTCCTTAACATGATTTTGTTTCGAGTGCCTAATAAAATTAATAACTTTTTATCTTACGCCTAGTTTCAAAATACTATTTGAACCGAACCGGTAAGAACAGTATCGAATTGTCAAGGTTGAACAACGTAAAAATATCAATAATTTTACAGAAAAAGGCTCGACAAAATCACAGCACCCGTTATACTACCGAACTTCAATGGCGCTGCTGTTTTCAGTTTCGCACACAAATAATAGATGTCAGTGCCCATCAGTATCGTTTCAATTAATTTTTGTTTTAAATATATAATTTGATAATTATTTAGTAATTTTGAAGCAAATATTAAGATTATGATAGTTTTGTGCAAACACAGCAGTAGAAAAACTTGTTTCAATAAATTTCAATATGCTAAGACAAATCGTTTTGGAATTTAATGGACAGAGTCCAGTTGTCACAAAAAATAGTTGAAACCAGAATCCACTACACCCGTACAAGGTATTTATTTTATAAGAACATTTAAGTAAAAATATATGGAAACTTTAATGTTGTTGACAAGCGTGTTCTCAAACAAAATTGAAATACCAACCTCCTGAAACGTATGAGATTTGTCTTAGATGTTGGGTTCTGTTCTAGCAGCGAGAGATGTTTTGAGAAGGTACCGTCCATTTTTCTTCTTATGCTCTGATTTTTGTTACATCTTTTTTATTTAAATCTATAATATTGTGCAGGAATGGATAATTCATTTAAGCTTATGATTTACGAGAAAATAAGAACCAGCTATTTTTGTTACTTTTTACAGGAGCATTAAGTAGGCAAGCAGACCCTATTATATTGTTTTCCTAGAATATGTTTTCTCGTAGTCATGGTATATAGTTTTATAGTTTCTAGGACAGTTAAAACACAAGAAAACTAAATAGAAAAAAGTTTGAATTACTAAATGAACGGCGAAAAACGTTCTCAAGAGCCAATATAAATCAAGGAGAGCAAGAGCAAACCGTCCAGAAATGTAATAAACAATGTCCAGTTGCCTCAAGAAATAGTTATAAAATGTCTTGGAACTAGAATCCTCTACCCCCATACAAGGTATATGTATTTTATAAAATTAAGGAATCGCGAGACCATTAAAGTAAAAATATAAGGCTATTTTAATGTTGTTGACAAGCATGTTCTCAAAACAAAATTGGAGTTCAAGCTCAAGAAACGTATGGGATTTGTCTTAGATGTTGGGTTCTCTGGTGGCAGCGAGATATGTTTTGAGAAGTGTTACAGTTTTTTTTGTGAATGATTTAAACCTTCATGTAGCTCAGCGTTAACTTTTATAGCATTCTTAAAAAAAGTAGATGAGCTTTGTATCTCAAGGGGGGTTAGTAAACAGGATATTTTTAAATGTGCCCATGATTTATTTGAAGGTGATGCCTTGAATTATTATCATCTTATTTCTAAAGATGCTAGTGATTGGGACAATTTAGTAAAATTAATGAGGGATGAATTTGTCCTTACCCACTTAGGAGATAAACTCAACAACGCAACAAATTTAAGTCGCACCCAAGGTACTGATGAACCTATTGGAATTTATGTAGCGGCAATGTCTCAACTTTTTGATCGGATGCCAATACCTATATTAGACTCGTTACGCTTAAGAGTTCTACGCTCGAACATTTTGCCATTTTATCAAGAACGCTTAACCTTGCATGATATTAATTCGCCTTTTGAATTAATTGATTTATGTCGCCGCCGCGCCGCCGCTTAGAACAAACTAGAATACGTGTTGAGGAATTTAAGCCGCCAAGAAAATGTATGGTTACTTTAGAGCCGGATCTCGATTATAACTCTTCTCGAAGAAGTTTTAAAATAGATAAACCATCTGTTCTCGAACTTGAAGCTGATAATGTAGCATCGGGTAATAGGAATTTAAGTAAAAAAAATGCCTTTCTTTGTTTTAAATGTAACCAGCCTAATCATTTGGCAAAGTTTTGTAAATCTGGTGTTGAGAAGTGTTTTGGCTGTGGTAAAGAAAACTTTACACTACGAACTTGTCCAAAATGTAGTAAGGGTAAATTTTCAGATAAGAATAAGGATAATAGAGCACTACAAAACCAAAATAAAAGGAATAAACAAGAACCTAACAAGAAATTTGGGAATAAAAATTCGGGAAACGGTCAAAAGAGTTAATTGTAGGCCGTAAATTGGCTCTTAAAGATAATGCGACCACCGGTAATAGACTAAGAGTAGAGGATAAGGCTGTACTTGATTACATCTTAGCTCATGTAGGTCCAGGGAAGTGTCCATTTTTGCAAGTTAACATTTTGGGTATTAACTTTTTGGGATTACTAGATTCATGGGCTAATAAAGTTTTTATAGGCAGTGAGGGTTGGAGTAAACTGAAAGATTTGGATTTTAAGATTGATCCTTCTAGGGAAGTTTCTTGTATTATTGCTAATAACGCCTCTTGTCAACGTTTAGGGATAATTAGTGTTAAGTGTACCGATTAGATTACGTGACATGGTTAAATTGGTTGACATTTATATAGTACCAGAGTTACGTCATGAGTTGGTTCTCGGTATAGATTTTTGGATTAAAATGGGGATTGTTCCTGATATGCGGTGATTGGAAGTTTTCTTCAGATAATTTGTCTAACCCGGAAATTTCCCATATACAGTGCGAAGCGGATTTAACCTTAGATGAACAACAGCGTTTGGAGTAGTTTCTTCATATTTTGATAAAATTGAAGATCGATTGGGTTGTACGTCGATGGTTAAGCATTAGATAACAACTAGCAGTGACCCAATTAAACCGAGATACTATCCTGTTTCTCCATTTAAGCAGAAAATCATAGACGAGGAAGTCGACAAGATGTTGGAGGCAAGTGTCATCGAACCAAGTCTGCTTGGTCTTCTCCAGTTCTTTTAGTGCCTAAAGAGGATGGTCAATATAGATTTTGTGTAAATTACCGAAAATTAAATGCAGTTTCAGCTAAGGATACGTCCCCTGTACCTTATATTTCATGCATTCTGGATAAGTTGTGCGGAGCTAGTTATCGTAGTTCTTTAGATTTGAAAAGTGCGTATTGGCAGGTGGAACTCCAGGAACTTAGCAAGCAGTACACTGCATTTACGGTGCCAGCTTAAGCGCTTACCATTTGGGTTGCATAATGCTCCGGCTACTTTTCAACATCTTATTGACACTGTTTTAGGTCCTGAACTAAGTCCCATTGTTTTTTGTTATTTAGATGATGTAATTTATATATCTCCTGATTTTGACACCCATATTAAGGTCCTACAGAATCTTTTCAATCGCTTAGAAGCTGCTGGACTTACTTTAAATCATGAGAAGAGTAAATTTTGGCGGTCGGAACTGAGATATCTTGGTTTTACTACATAACATCGACATGGCATTTCTGTGGATCCTCAAAAAGTAGAAGCCATTACTAAATTGACAGTTCCAGAGAATGTTAGCGGTGTTCGTAGAATAATAGGCATGATCTCTTGGTATAGGAAAATTGTATCAAATTTTTCAGACTTGATTTCATCGTTAACGAAGCTTAGCAAAGGTACCAAATTTGTATGGAGCGAGGCTTGTGAGAGTGCATTTGAAGGTATAAAAAATGCTCTTGTTTCGGCACCCATCTTGACATGTCCGAATTTTGAGCATGAGTTTACTCTTCAGACAGATGCAAGTACCTACCGGATAGGCGCGGTTTTGTCTCAGATCTATGATGGCATGGAGCGTGGTCCCCGATGCTCTATCCCGTGCTGTTTCAAAGTCAATCGAAAGCCTAGCAGGGATGAGTGTGAACACTGACTCGGATACTATCCAAGATAAGTGGTATATAGAGCTATGAAATAAGATTTTGAATAATCCTCTAGCATTTCCTTGATGGAATGTGGTCTATAAGTATGTAAAGTTAGATTTTCTTGATCTACATGAGGACGGGGATTACTGGAAGTTGCTTGTTCCAAAGGAAAACCGTCGTGAAGTTATGCAATCTTGTTCCAATAGCAGGTCATTTGGGTGTACAAAAGTTTTATGCTAAAGTTTGTAGATTTTATTATTGGCCTGGGTTGAAGTTAGACTTAACTAAATTTGTTAGAGAATACCAGGTCTGTCAAAAGGTGAAACCAGAACAAAAACGTCCTGCAGGTTTAATGGGAGGTTCGTTTATTGCCAAGCGTTGCTGGCAAATTGATAGTATGGGCTTGTTTCGACCACTCTCTAAAAGCAAACATGGCAGAAGATACCGTCCATTTTTCTTCTTATGCTTTGATTTTTGTTACATCTTTTTTTTAATCTATATCTATATCAAATCTATATTGGCTTGGATTCGTTATCTGTGTTCTTTAAGGCTGCGTAGCTCGGATGATGCGGATGGGGGACAGAAACTCACTTAGTTTATAAATAAATATACGTCTATTGTTGTCCAGGTTTAGTATAAATTCACATATGCACTTATGTTGATAGTCATGTCTAAATATAATTTACAGAAAAGCGTGAAGCGCATGATTATTCGTTGAAGACTGATTGGACGCAACCTATTTGGTTTCCTTGAGGCAATTTGAGGTTCCCTTGAAAGTACTTCAAATTTATTCTGAATTTAAGGGATCTAATTTGTTCACTTTATATTGGTATGCTTAATTTTGTATCATTTATATTGGTATGCTTAATTTGGTTTCACTTTAATTTAAATGACTTTATTTACTTTCGACCGACGTAAGCGTTTGTCAATATGGGATGCTAAGAACTGGATCAAGTTGTCGTTTACTCGGTTCGTTCGCTCTTTTATACTAAAATTTGTTGAAAGTTTATTGATTGTTTTTAAAACATATTTAGATAATAAGTATAATAATTATCTTTCAAGATCAAGCATCAAGTTCAAACTTTAGACTGTGAATAGGATTACTAGTTTACACATGCCACATTGCATTGGTCCCCAAATGAAAAAACATCTTTTACGGACAAAAAGTTCAAAAAGAAAAGAATATCCCTAATGATTAAATATTTGTTAGCGACTGTCAAAAAAACTCTGTTGTAGTAGAGACAATCAAAAACTCATTTTCGATGAGTAAGTCTAAAATATTTAGGGAGGTTCCCTCCCTAAATATTAACGAGTGGTCCTCAATATTCGAATGGTCATATCCTTCTTTACATAATTAAATTTAAGTCATATTTTGAGAATTTAATCTTGGTTCTGGCTATGGTTTAGTTCGGTCTTGGATTTCGGCCAATGGTCAACCATCTTAACCCCTATTCAATTCGGAATTTTTGTCGTGGGTGTCCATTTGGCTGCTGTTTGTATAAGGACTCCATCTGACCGAATTATAGGCCGCCATTGAATAGTGTAATAGTTGTATACATGTAAAAAAATATAAACAAAATATGAGCAATCAATATTGACACCTAATTCTTATCCAAATGTTTTCCCTAGACTCGGTTTTTAATAAATTCCAGTATATGTTTTCCCTTAAACCTTAAATTACTGACTAATACTAATTTTGGATCTCTCAAAACATTATCTTATCTTGTCATTTAATATTTATACAGTCATCATTATTAGGAAAGTAGGTAATTATGATTCAAAGTTATAATTATCATTGAATAATACAGTATATACTAAATAATTATTATATGGTTATCTCACGGATGTTTTAAAATGAAACAAAATATAATTCAAAAATGACACCACATTGCCGAACATTCCATCCGCTCGCTTCAGGGGCCCATCGTAAATTAGTACAGCCTTAATACTATTTAATTGAAGCGAAAAAATAATATATAATTTTTATAATAATCTAATACCATGTTAAAACTAAATTAGAACTAAATTTACAACGGATTGGTAATTAAATGTAAATATCATCTACCATTATACTACCAATATTTTTATTCATCATTTTTGATATTGATTTTTTTTCGTTCACTGCTCTATCAGATTCTTCGTCGCGTTTTGTTTAAGTATTGATTACATTTTAGAAAAATCTTAGTCACATTGCACTGTAAATTAATACTTCTCCAATTAATTCCGGTTAAAATCCAGCAGTTTGCATTCATGTCTCGTCATATAGATGGTCAAACCATCTGTTTCGATAATATCCCTTTTATTTTAGTGTTTTTTTGAAAGGGTGAAGGAGCCGCACATGTGTTTGCCTTAAATAAAAGTATAAAGGTTTAGTATTAAGAGAGTTTCAGGAACTTTAACTCCAGTTTTGTTTGGAGTACATGCTTGTCAACAACATTAAACTGGCCTAAGATCTGTACTGAAACGATCTCGTGATTCCTTAATTTTATAAAGCGCATACATATCTTGTATGGGTGTAGCGGATTCTAGTTCCAAGGAATTTATAACTATTTCTTGGGGCAACTCGACTGTTCATTAATTTCCCAGACGATTTTCCTCATTTTCCTTTGTATATTTTGGCTTTTAGAAACGTTTTTCAACGTTAATTGAGTAATTTTCTTGTGGTTTAACTTTCCTAGAAAAAACAAGGTTGACTAGAGCTTTTAAACTGTAAACGGGAATGAAATCAACCATGAAAACAAACTCGCAATATGTCATTTTAGGACAACTAACCTTATTTCATCTTGTAATTGCTACTTATATCATCATAAAATGCCGCATTATTTCGGTTTCAATTGATTGTCTATAATATGGCTTTCATTTTATTAAATTCATTTCATGTCTCTGACGTTTCGAAAATCGTGTCTACCTGAATTGTTTGAGTAGCTAATCCAAATAAAGCCAAATATTAAAAAAAGTGTCAAATAAGAAACTTGGCATTAGCGTCACGTGACAGAGGATACAACCAATAATTTTACAATAACTAATTTGAAAGGATGGTTAGACTCGAGAGACATTCGATTATTCTAATCAATATTAAAAAAATAATAATTAAAAAAGAAAAACAATAAACAATCCAAATAATATCCCTGTAAGAGCTGATACCAAATAAAATTTCAGCATATTATTTCTACCAGCTATTTTGCCTCACTTTATTTTTTTTAACAAATAGTATAATATCTCTACAGCTTAAATAAAAATTGTATTATGCATATGTATCACCCCACAGACTGCTTCGAGAATAAAAATAGTCCGTAATTTTTACTCGACGAATTAGCATATCCGAATTTCCTTTTACCAACACTCAAGGAAATTACATGTAGCACTGCGCTATTTATATGCTAAAGAGATTTCCTGCATTATTTCAGTGGAACAAAATTATGTTTTTTTGAATCAGAAAAGCCTTGCAAATGGGCTATTTTTATATTAAAAATCAACGTATTTATCATGTTACGTAAGATTTTTATTAAAATACTGCAGCTATAATTGCTATTAAATATAATATACTTCAAATGTTGAGGCGATGTAGGATAAGAGTTTTAGAATTTTATTATTAAAAATATATTTTTTTTAATTATTATTCACGCAATATTATTGTTCCGAGCAGATGTGATACATCGTTGAAAAGCTAAAAAATGCTCTTATATAGCAGGTGAAATTCAATAAGATGGCTATTATGAAAAATAATCTTAAAATTGTTCCAGAATTCCTGGCATATTCCACGTAAAACTAGCCTCAGAAATTGTAATTTTAAGGGGTTTCTTAAGATGCACATACACAAATTTCAATGTCATAACTTCATTTTCTTGTACATATTAAAATTTGTAAAGTATCCTCTTTTAATATTTCCTTTTATCCACAATTTAGGAAGATTTTAGGAAGTGGTGCAAACGTAAAAGTTAAAGCAAGCCGTTTATACGACAAACTCTGCTAAGACAATTAAATCTGGACCTGAATTGCAAAATTCGTTTTCCAACGAAAAGTCTGCTTAGTTAAATGAAGTTTTAGGATGGCTCGACAAATCTAATAAATGCAGATTTGCATTGCACCTAAACTGTAATCCTGATCTAATTAAACAAACATCGAACTTTCCAAAGCCTTAAAGCTCTATAATCTAGTTATTCAGGTTCAATTTTCATTAAATGTTCCTCCGTATTCTTTCCAATAAAGCCGTATAAATACGAACAAACGTGTACCAAGCACGTAAACCAAGTTACACGAGATTAGAACGATTATTTATAGATATTTATTGTTTGCAGTTGAATAAAAGGAAGTGGTGAGCTTTAATCTTCGGTTCAAATCTTTTAACTTTAATGAAAATTCATGTTTGGGATTTGGTTTAGCAACTGCTGTTTTTTAATTTAAAACGATATTAAGCTGGCTGAAAATTAAAATCATTACGCACTGGGGCCAAGGGTTATTTCATTGTTTTTGTTAAAATTATTATTATTGCGGTAATTTTAACAGTTCCTTAACATGATTTTGTTTCGAGTGCCTAATAAAATAAAATACTTTTTATCTTACGCCTAGTTTCAAAATACTATTTGAACCGACCCGGTAAGAACAGTATCGAATAGCCAAGGTTGAATAACGTAAAAATATCAATAATTTTACAGAAAAAGGCCCGACAAAATTACAGCACCCGTTATACTACCGAACTTCAATGGCGCTGCTGTTTTCAGTTTCGCATACAAATAATAGATGTCAGTATCGTTTGAAGTTCGTTTTTGTTTTAAATATATAATTTGATAATAATTTAGTAATTTTAAAGCAAATATTAAGATTATGATAGTTTTTTTGCAAACACAGCAGTAGAAAAACTTATTTCGATACCTCGATTAATTTCAATATGATGGCGCTTGTAGCGTAGCACATATTGCGGAAGCAGCTGTATATATTTAAAGCTTTCGGTAGCTAAGAAAAGTTTGTTTAAAAAAAAAGTGTTTAGTTCAATAGTACTGGTGTTGCTTAGCATCTACGAGTGTTATTTTAGCTTAAAGTTAAGCCTAATATTCCGAAATCACCTTTTTTAGAGTTAGTGTTTTGCCCTTGTCGTGTCATTGTGATCGACGTGAGACCATCTGTTAACAATGGTTTTATCCGAAGGCGACATCGAGAAAATTAAAGGTATTTTTACCGACAGATTTCTAAACTCAATTGCCGAAAGGGTGACACGGATTCTGGAAAGGAAATATAATGCCAGGTTGAAGGAACAGGATCAGCGCATCGCCGAAATGAAGCAAGAAATTAGGGAGCTTAAAGACAGTAAACGCGAAATGCAAAATTGCATTGACAATCAAGAACAGGCTCATAGAAATCTAAATGTCCGTATATTTGGGATACCAGCTAAGAACAACGAAAATTTACGCATCAAAATAATAGATATTTTTAAACGTATGAAGATCAACCATATAAATGACTCCCATATAAAAAAATGCCACCGAGTTGTTTCCAAAATACCAACAGATAAGCCTCCGGCAGTGCTGCTACGGTTTCATAGCGACACGGAACGCACCGCTGTCCTAAAGAATAGAAAACTTTTAAAATCGACGGGAGTGCAAGTAAAAGAGGACCTTACGAAATCTCGTCTGGTCCTTTTATTGAGTGCGGTTACTACATATTCGAATAAAAATGCTTGGTGTTGGAACGGGGTGATTTATGGGAAATTGGATGATGCTATTCATCGCATTAATTGTGAGGAGGATCTACATCACTTAAAAAAATAAATACAAGTATGTACTTTTATTTCCTCTCTTCTATTCTTTATTTATGCAATATGTAATATAACATCTAACAATCTAAGGATCTCCGAACTAAAACTAGACATAACAACTTGCATTGTTTGTGATGTGTATTTAAAGTTTATTTAGCATAAAAGAACGTTTTAATTGTGATACTGAGGTATTGTTTTCTACTGCACTGATGTACTGGGGAAAAAGGTTTTCTTTTAAATTAAATTTGATTTAATAATTAAATTAAATATGACACTTTAACTTCTCAAATGTTGTCAAAATGCAGAAAACTAGATCTTTTGTTGATACTAATCTGGTACAAACATTTAGATTAGAGCATATTATAGAATTAGTACACAATAACTTGCATTGTTTATGTAATGTATCTAAAGCTTATTTAGCAGAAAAAGAGAACGTTTCTATTGCAGTATCAAAGTATTGGTTTATTGCTGCACTGGTGTACTAAGGCAGAAGGTTCCCTTTTAAATTAAATTTGATATTTTAACTTGCCAATATTTCTTATTACACTGGTGCACTGGGAGAAAAGGTTTCCTTTTAGATTAAATTTGATACTATAACTTGTTAATTTTTTTTTGTGAAAATTCAAGAAATTAAGACTTTTGTTGGTAATAATCTTGCACAAGAATCTAAGTTGGAGCATATAAGACGAAAATTTGTTTTTCTTTCTATGTTTTAAGGCATTAAACTCTTAGCGGTGTGAACGCAGCTGCACTTTTGTGTGTTTGATCTTTTTGTTCGCTCTGATATTTGTAACAGTTTTTTCTCTTCTCTTTGCATTTCTATTTTCCTTTTTTCTCTTTCTATTTTTATTCATTTTCCATAAAATGCTTAGTCTAGCTCACATTAATACTCAATCGCTTACAAATGACTTTGATACATTTAAAGAGCGAGTAATAAAACTCAGCTTTTCAATAGTGGGTATTACAGAAAGCTGGCTTAACCCAAATGTGAATAGTAATGCGGTTAATATAGATAAATATAATTTTATAAGACAAGATAGGGTGGGACGCGGTGGTGGTGTGGGTATATATCTGAAGGATGATTTGACTTATTCAATTTTGTTAAGCGAGTGCGGGGGGGCTGTGAAGCACATTTGGGTAAAAATTCAGTGCCATAATAAAACCTTTATAGTGGGAAACCTCTATAGCCCACCGGGTTCCAGCACTGCCGAGTTTCTTACATATTTTGAAGACATTTTAATAGATTTTCATGCACAGTGCGATTATATTATGTACTGTGGTGACTTTAATATAAATGTGCTTGATGTAGATTCACCACAAGTAGAAAGGTTTAATCATATTTTATCAACCTTTAATATTGAACAAATTATAACAGAACCTACACGATTATCTGATAAGTCATCTACGCTTATAGACTTAATTTGTATCGACGCGAAAACCGTGAGAGAGGTGGGTGCCAGGGATATAAATGTTTCGGACCATCTGCTGGTACATGCTACTCTTAATTCTAAAACTGCAAAACCAACCCATCCAGTTTTTCGTTTTCGTGCATTATCTCGCATTAATGTGGCTGATTTTCAGAGAGATCTGGAACAAACTTCATGGCACCTTATTTACGAAATGGAAAATATCGATGAGAAAATAACATTCTTAAGTAACACAATTTTAAATATTTTTGACGTACATGCCCCTCTTAAAATAGGTAGAAACCATAGAAATAACTACTGTCCATGGATTACTGACAATATTAAATATATGAAACAATTACGCAATCAAGCCCTAAATCGTTTTCGCCAAACTCGATCCCCGGAACACTGGAACTACTATAAGCAGTTGAGAAATTTGACTACGTCATCAATTAGAGGGGAGAAAAAAGCTTATCTTAACTATAAATTTCAAAATTGCACCCCAAAAG
This sequence comes from Pissodes strobi, assembly GCA_016904865.1. NCBI lineage: Eukaryota > Metazoa > Arthropoda > Insecta > Coleoptera > Curculionidae > Pissodes > Pissodes strobi. The sequence goes on from MU183803.1 coordinate 22,351, forward strand.
AACAGTGGAATGAATTAAAGAAACTTAATTTTTTAAATAAAAATTATCAATAAACTTAATATATTTTTTACAGAATTATCACGAATTAACCCGACCGTTAATCAAAATCTAATAGACATTTATTCCGGAAACCATTTGCATGACAATACATTTGTTTTTACTCCTGTAAATGAGCAATTAATATCTCATTTAATTTTAAAAATAAAGTCAAAAGCATTTGGGGCCGATAAACTAAATATTACTCTAATAGCTCTTTGTTGTCCAATAATTATACCTGTAATAACACATATAATAAATAGTTGCATTGCCAGATCATACTTTCCACTGGCTTGGAAGGAGGCAAATGTTACCCCGATTCCTAAAATTAATAACCCTTCGGATTTGAGTCACCTTCGGTCTATCTCAATATTGCTCACATTTTCTAAAATATTAGAAAAAGTCATGAAATTGCCCCATAATAATATTTTACCAAAGAAACAGTCTGGCTTTAGAGCCGAACACAACTGTAGTACTGCCCTCTCTGACTTGGTGGACGATGTGGCTTCAGCACTGGATCACAGCAAAGCCACTATAATTATATTACTCGATTATACTAAAGCTTTTGACATGTTACATCACAATATTCTTATCGCAATTCTGAAATACATTGGCTTTGATGTGGGTGCGGTGGAGTTCATTTCATCTTTTTTGACTGACACAACGCAGAGAGTGATGCTCGATGGGGAGCGGTCTGGGTCGCATAGTGTCACGAGGGGTGTTCCCCAAGGTAGCATTCTGGGCCCTCTTCTCTTTAGCATATACACGTCCAGCTTTATAAAATGCTTACAGTTTTGTAATTATCACCTTTACGCAGATGACACACAAATTTACATATCTTTTGATCCCAGAGAGGCAGCCAACACAAACTGTCAACTAAATCATGATCTAAATAAATTGTTGCAAATCTCTGAGGATCATCTACTTAAAATTAATCCGCAAAAATCTGCAGCTCTCTTATTCTGTGCTGATAGCGTCCGTGAATCGATTTCGAATACAGTATCCATTTGAATAAAAACTTGAGACTAATTATGGATAAAAAGTTAAAATTTAAAAAACACGTCACTCTCTGCATGAATAGGGCTTTTTCTATGCTTAAACAAATATTTTCGCATCGCCACTCTTTATCTAGAAGATCAAAAACTATGGTATTTGATAGTTTAATTCTATCGCATTTTAATTACTGTGATAACGTTTACTTAATCGATATAAAAAGAATTCAAAAAATGCAAAACTACTGTATACGCCTAATCTATGGTATAAGACATAGGCAGAGGGTCTCTCACAGAGTAGGGGAGTTGGGTTGGCTGAACATGGTCCAGCGGCATACTCTGCACTCAGTTTGTTTATTTTACAAGATTATAAAGTTTAAAAGTCCTCCTTATCTGTTTGAAAAACTAAAATTTAGAACTGACGTTCTTAACTATCTGCTTTCTGCTTACCTTTGTATAAATAGGATTAGGTATATAGCTTGAAATGTTTTTTTTTTGGTACATTTATTGGCTTTAGCAGCACCTTTCTCTCGAAAGGAAGCTGAAAATCGGGCCATTTATTCCAGGATTGTATTTTTTATTTTGTATATGTTTTCTGTATGTTTAATGTACAATGGAATAATAAACTATTTATTATTATTATTATTATTATTATTATTATTATTATTATTATTATTATTATTATTATATGCTAAGACCAACCGTCTAGGAATTTAAGGCAGAGAGTCCAGTTCCCCAAGCAACAATAATTATAGAATGCCTTGAAACTAGAATCCATTACACCCATACAAGGTATGTATTTTATAAAATTAAGAATCCCCAGACCATTAAGGTAAATATATAAGACTATTTTAATGTAGTTCAAGCTCAGGAGCTTGTTTCAGGAAACATATGAGATTTCTCTCCGATCTTCTGTGGTGGCAGCGAGAGATGTTTTGAGAAGGTACCGCCCATTTTTCTTCTTATTCTCTGATCTTTTTATTTAAATCTATAATATCGTGCAGGGATAATTCAATTAAGCTCACGTCTGACGAGGCAGTGTTCTGTTATATAAGAACAGGCTATTTTTGCTATTTTGAACTATTCTTTTGCATATACTCATGATGTCTCGTAGCCATGGTGTATAGTTCTATAGTTTCTAGGAAAGTTAAAACACAAGAAAGCTAAATGAACAGAAGTTTGAATTACTGACTGTCCGAAAAACGTTCAAGAGCCAATATAAATCAAGGACAGCAAGGGCAAACCGTCCAGGAATTTAATGAACAATGTCCAGTTGCCTGAAAAAATAGTTATAAAATGTCTTGGGAATAGAATCCTTTACACCCATACAAGGTATATGTATTTTATAAAATTATGCATTTAAGTAAAAATCGTAGGTTATTCTATTGTTGTTGACAAGCATGTTCTCAGAATAAAATTGGAGTTCACGCTCATGAAACGCATGATATTTGTCTTAGATTTTGGGTTCTATGGTGACAGCGAGAGATGTTTTGAGAAGATACCGTCCATTTTTCGTCTTATTCTCGGATTTTTGTTGCATCTTTTTTTTTAATCTATAGTATTGTCACAGAGAATATTGGCTTGAATTGGTGCTCTGTGCTCTTTCAGGTTGCGTAGCTTGGATGATGAGGATGGAGGATAAAAACTCACTTAGTTTAGAAATAAATAAACGTCTATTGATGCCCACCTAAGTTGATAACCATGTATAAATATGATTTACCAGAAAAGCGTGAAGCGCATAACTATGCGTTGAAGTCTGATTGGACACGACCTATTTGGTTTCCATGAGGCAATTTGAGGTTCTCTTGAAAGTACTTTTAATTTATCTTGAATTTAAGCTATCTAATTTGTTCACTTTATATTGGTATGTTTAATTTGATTTCACTTTAATTTACCTGACTTTGTTTACTTTCCACCGACGCGACGTAACTTAAGAGGTGTGAACTTGATGCCAGTAAGCGTTTGCTAATCTGGGTACTAGGAACTGGATCAAGTTTTCGTTTACTAGGTTCGCTCGCTCTTTTAAACTAAAATTTGTTGAAAGTTTACTGATTGTTTTTAAAACATGTTTAAATAATAAGTATAATAATTATCTTTCAAGATCAAGCATCAAGTTCAAACTTTAGACTGTGAATAGAATTACTGGTTTACACATGCCCTCCTCCTTCTTGCATTGGTTCCCAATGCAAAAACATCTTCTACAGACAAAAAGTTCAAAAAGAAAAGGTTCAGATTCGTTCATTTTCAATGAGTAAGTCTAAAAGAAGGGAACCTCCCTTAATATTAACGAGTGGTCCTCCATATTCGAATAGTCATATCGTTCCTTGCATAATTTAATTTAAGTCATATTTTGAGCACATAATCTTGGTTCTGGCTATGGTTTAGTTCGTCCTGGATTTCGGCCAATGGTCACTCATCTTAACCCCTACACAATTTAGAATTTTTGTCGTGGGTTTCCATTTGGCTGCTGTTTATATAAGGGGTATATTTCCTTGTAGTTTAACGGAGCATTTAAAATATTGCAATTTCTATTTTACATATTCTTTCCTATAAATTAAATAGTTTCTCTTTTCTTCATAGTAATTAATTAATACATTTTTATTTCCTTCTTCAATTGTCAATTGATTTTTTTAGCCTTTTCCCTTAGACGTATCGTCAAGGGACTGCGCCAGTGGGTTACTTGTTGAGATCGCTTTATTTGAATATAGCAGCGATATAGCTCGGCGAAAGCCCCATATCATCAAAGAAGCATATTTCAAGAAACCAGGCAAGTAAAATAATGGTCGCATAAAGTCGAAGCATAAACGCCGGCTTGTGCTAAGCCGAGTAATCTCTAAAATATAAATAGGACGGGATCGAGAAACCCTCGGGCAGATCTTTTCATCGTGTCAAAATGCCGCAACAAGTAAATTTACATAGATTCAAAGGATTCGCCCTCGGGCTTCGTTATTACTACTGCTTTGCTTCGCCTCAAATTGGAACGGCGCTTAAATGAGACTCTTTTCAGCAACAAAGAGTCCAATTTTCCGAATGATAGATGCATATCTATTCGTACGGGTAAATAAGCGAACTTAGGTATCTACAGTGCGGCCTATTTAAGATAGGCGCAAGTCGATACTTTCTTTGTTGTCTTGTTGCAAAGGAATTTACCTTTCATTGAAAAATGGGCATGCTGGGAAAACTTTTGACAGATGTTAGTTGCCTACTAAACATTACATATGTCAAATGTCACATTGACAGAACTATGCGCAATGGTATTGTAATTGCACAAAAGTGACAGTGTGACAGAAGTGCGCTCAACTAATTCGGCCAATGACGTGCCTGAAAAGCTCACCTCCTATTTATTTAATCATATCATAGCCGGCAAGGCTATCTTTATAACCTAGAAAAAAAAAATACCAAACCTAACTGGACTGACGGAATTCACCAAACCCAACCCGAACGGTGGACTGACCTCCTAATTGTGACACTTGCTATAAAAGCGGCATAGTCGCTTTTATTTTTAGAATAACTAAATACCAAATAAAATATATTCATAAAATATAAATAAAAATATAATAAATATTAATTCTTTGAAAATGTACTTAGGGAATCTATGGGAATTAAAAAAGAAATTTGTAAATGTATCTCATTTTAGCGGATGTTTATTTCTTGGGGGTGTCAAAAGAATTGGCTAGTTTAGGTTTATGGTAGTTTTGGTTATCTTTGGGTTAGCTTAGATTCGTTAATAGACAAACGCGCGTTTTGCTGATTTTGGTTAGCTAGGCCGCCTGAACACTCAAGGCGAGCAGGCCGTTTTGCGTATCGGAATTAATCATTGCCCTTTTTGACCCCCAGGTCTAACTACCGCCTGATTGTGTCGTTGCAGTATTAAGAAAATTAAAAAGAATGTATATTTTCTAGAATTATCGGCCATATCGTCTATAAACGGTGGTGATGTGCTAATGTGATGCCCCTGAATGAGGCGCTAACGACCGAGTCACGGCGGTATAACCGTTTTATCGAGGTTAAGGAAATGAAACCCTCAAGATAAACCTTCTACCAACCCACAATGGGCAGCGTAGTAGAAGTATGGTTAAAAACCCCCATTAACAGTGACAAAAATAGAAAACGAAAAATCAAAACGGCCCTCAGTCTCCGGCCGCCTGCAGACCTTTGTCTATGGCAGCGGATAAAACGAAGGGCAGGCAGAGGGTGCAAAGAACCTCCGGTGTACTCTAGGCTGCCATCGAAAACGACCAAAGCAAAGACAAGGAAGAGACACTGGACGGTTTCTAATAGCAACATACAACACTAGAACTCTGCTAACATGTGAAAAGCTGCTCAAAATGAAGGAAGAGCTATCAGGAACAAAATGGGATATTGTGGTGCTGAGCGAGGTAAGAAGAAGAGGAGAAGAACAGATCACGCTCAGATCGGATCATTTGTTTCATTAAAACGGAAAAACCGACTCAAGCACGGGTGGTGTTGGATTTATAGTTAACAAAAGGCTCGTCTAAGATATCACCCCGATCACTAGCATCAGTACCAGAGTTGTGTACTTGATCTTAAAACTCAAACTCAACTAAATTACAGGGACCGGCTCACATACTGAGGAGGAAATGGAAGAATTTTATGATGACATATTCAAAGCATATCAAGAAACCCACTTAAGATTTAATATTTTGATCAGAGGCTGTAATGCAAAACTTGGGCAACGACCGGAAAGTTCTGAAAGGGTTATGGGTCCACACGGATATGGCGAGTGAAATGAAAGAGGTCAAAGGCTTCTAGAATTCTTAATGCAGTATTATATACATGCAATAAACTCCTTCTTCAGAAAATCCCTTCAACAAAAATGGACGTGGATACGCCCTGAGGAAGCTACTAAAAACGAGATTGACTATATAATGACAGACAAAAGAGGGATTATCAAGAATGTATCTGTCCTTAACATCTTTTCAATCGGCAGCGACCATAGGTTGGTGAGAGCAAGCGTGGTAATAAATACAAAGAACGAGCTGCAAAAATTGATATCCCGAACCATCAACACCAAGTGGACAGAAGTTAAAAATATTACCATGTATCAGGAACATATTCAGAAGCACCTGCTAGAGAAGAACTTATTTGGTCAATCCGATGTTGATGGGATGAATGACATTCTGACATTAAGAAACGCACAAGAACAAAATAGTATCAAAAGAACGAATGGTCCAGAAAGGCTCACGATAGAAGATGAGAGAGATGAGAGGAAACATAATGAAAATCTAAATGAATGGAGAGAACTTAATAAATCCATCTCCTCATCAATAAGAAGAGACACGCGAAGATACAATTCTAGAGAAAAAAAATCAGTGGTGGAAGGTTCGGAGGAGAAATATGAATCCTGGCTCAAAAACATTACGAATTTAAAGAACGAAGAAGGCAAAATCACTACAAATGGGAACGAAATTCAAAAGATTTCTATAGAGAACTTTACCTACACCCAGGACATCGAGATACGAGCATACCCCATGTAGAGTATCAGGGATCTGAAGATATCCCAGATATAACAACCTTCGAGATTGAAAATGCACTTAGCCAAATGAAGAACAGTAGAGCACGGGGTGACGATGGACTAGTGATAGAAGCAATCAAATCGGGAGGAAGATGTATCCGGTGGGCTCTTAGCAAAATGTCCACAGAATGCCTTTTACAGGATGTAACCCCAACCAAGTGGCATAATGCCGTTATTGTTATTCTTCATAAGAAGGGTGATACCACTGACCTGGGCAACCACAGCCTTATTAATCTTCTCTCACATATGTATATATGTGGCAAACTGACCTGGGCAACTACCGTCTCATTAGCCTTCTCTCATATATGTATATATGTGAGAGAAGGCTAATAGGATGGTAGTTGCCCAGGTCAATGGTATCGCCCTTCTTATGAACTCTTTACCAGAATAATACAAATTGTCTAGATCCTAAATTAGATCCATACCAGGCCAAAGAACAGGCTGGTTTTCGTAAAGGGTTTGGAATAAACTACCATCTTCAGGTAATAAAAACATTAATTGCGAAAACGATCCAATACAACAAATTCCTAATTCTAATATTCCTCGATGTGTCCATCAAGATAAAATGTTGGAAGCTTTGGTAGCATGTAGAATTGACCGCGTATATCGCTCATAAAAAATATCTATGAAATAGCAACGGCTATTGTTAGGGCACATTCTGGCACAAATAAGTTTTCAATGCGAAGAGGAGTAAGACAGGGAGACACAATTTAACCCAAGCTTATTTTCACGACTCTCCTGAAGTTCGTATGCAAGGAAGTCAATTGAGTCTCATCAGGTGTCAAGACTGTGATTCGCAGATAGAATCACGGATAGAATAGACGTGTGTACGAACTCAACAACGCCTCGATACTGGTGGGACTTCAGATGAATCTCACAAAAACCAGCTATATGATAAACCTAGTCATGACCAAGAATCTTATGGTACACAACACTTCACTAGAGCAGGTCTCATCGTATAAACATCTGGGTCATGCAATTTAAATCAGCAGAGACAACCAAATACATGAACTTAAGAGAGGGATTGGTTTGGCCTGGGCCGCATTTGGGAGGCTCGGATACATCTTCAGGTCCAATATCCCGGTGTGCTTAAAGCGTAAGGTTTTTGACCAGTGTGTAAGGCAGGGATGTGTCCTCTCCCCACTTCTGTTTAACGTTTACTCTGAGAACATCTTCCAAGAAGCTCTCAAAGGACAACAATTAGGCACCAAAGTAAATGGTACATGGATCAACAATATACAGTATGCAGATGACACAGTCCTAATAGCAGATAACATAAATGACCTCCAAAGGCTCCTGGACACAATTGGAATACACAGCCGGCGCGGGCGGCGTATGGGAATTAACATCAACATAAAAAAGACAAAATTCCTAATAATCACCCGCAAATTAGATGAGTGTTAGAGTGCAAAACTACCATACAATAGTGAAGACGTAAAACAGGTAAAAAAATTGACTATCTGGGGACTTGGTTGTGTGAAGACTGGTCTTCAGATGTAGAATCAAGGCCGGATAGAAAAAGCGAGGAGCTCATTCATGAGATTCAGAAACGTCCTTACGACCTCTGACTTCGACCTCAACCTCAGAATAAGATTCACAAAATGTTACGTATGGTCCATGCTATTAAATGGCATAGAAGGCTAGACACTGAACAGGCTGGAAGCCTTTGAGATGTGGGTCTACCGAAGAAGAGTGAAAGTTCCATGGACAGCAAGAAAAACCAACGAGGAAATTCTGAGGAGGTTAGGAGGAAAACGTAAATTGCTGGACACGATAAAACGCAGGAAAACAGCGTATCTGGGACAAGTGATACGAAAAGAGAGGAAATATCGGGGGAAGAAGAGGACTGGGCAGAAAGAGGATGTCGTGGCTCCGAAATATCAAGCAATGGACGGGGATAAGAACCACAGGAGAATTAATTCACACCATCAGAGACAGAGTAAAATGGTCAGAAGTGATCGCAAACATACATTAATAGATAGATAGCAGCAGAAAAAGAAGAAGAAGTACTGCCGGTACTGACGTACGGCGTCGTGACATTGACCCTTACCATGCAATCGGCAAATAAAATCAGAATTGCCCAAAAAAATGGAAGCATCTATGCTGGCAATATCTTTGAGCGATCGGATTCCTAATAATGTAATAAGACAACGCACATGCGCTATGGATGCGGTGATAAGGATAGGTCAATAAAATGGACGAAAAGAATTGTCGAATGGAGACCCCGAGAGTAAGCGTACCGAAACGAGGATGTCCTCCAAGGAGAGGAACGGACGATCTTAAAAGAGTGAAGAGCAACTGCACACAAGCTGCCCAAAATCGACGAAATTGGACAGAGTTACGGCAGGCCTATGGACTAGATGCTGGTTGTGTGATTGTGTGATGATGATGATGATGAGGCCGTTTGACGTCTATCGTTTATATTCTCGTTAATTCTCGTTTCATTTATTGATCTAGCTATCTTGTTTATCGAGCTTACCTCTAAAAGAGATACTTAATTTTATCTTTAGTTACTTAGATAATTCATTCGGCTAGTGTCCGAATCGCTGATTGAGTTCATTTTTACTGCATTTGGCTGTAAAGCTCATGGCAGTAATTTATTTCACATAACTGAAATTTGCTAATTTAATTTGTCGCCTTGATATCAGAATCGACTTGAGCTCAATTCGTTTACCTATAGAGATTTGAAGGCTGTAAATGTACATATTTATTTTATTGATTTGGTATTATTGAATGACTATTCATTAGTCTACTGATATTGTCGCTGCCATGGTACTGATTTAGGTTAAATTTGGTTAATAAACATCTCATTTATACATGCATATATTTACTGGCTATTGCTATACAATAATACTTGAGCAATATTAAGGCTATAAGGCATTGTTTAGCAAGTAATATATTATACTGTTGTGGTTTATTATACAAGAATATCAATGAAATACCTTACAAGAGACTCTTCTTATTAGTTTAAGGGCATAACCATAACCTCAAATTGGTTTGAGATAGGATTATTTGTCCTGAAAGAGTTGGAATAAGTTTACATTTTTAAATAAATAAGTTATTTGTAATCTTAATGTTTATTTTGGTAAATTGCAGTAAAAATAATAACTAATCTGTGTATTCACATTTTTTCAACTTTCTGTTAAAGGGTATTTTTCTAAATTCTATTACTCTATTTTCAAGGATCAATAATCATTGAACAATTTATTGTCAAAAAAAATGTGGCGCCCTACCCTAACTGCCAAGACATAAATCCACGCCTTTTAAAAAAATTGAATCCATTGAGTAAACCTGGCATATGGCTAATTGCTCATTAGGCGGAGCAATTAACAAATAAGGTTACATATTTGCTGGTTGGTTGCAACAGTGGGCAGCATATTCGACTTGATCGCTTAACGTGACAAAGGAAGCGGACACGATAAGTGCTTTTCAACACTAGTGTTGAAAACTTGACATAAACAAGCGTGTGATAATCGTTTCCTTAGGAATTTATAACTTACTTTCTGTGTCATTTTCGTAAAAATACTCTACATAACTGGCGTGAAACCAGCACTTTTAACACTTGTTATGTATTATATTATTTCCTACGACCACCTATGAAATTAGGAATAAAGCTTGTCAAAATGTCATCTTAAGTAGCCTCTGGCATTTTTTTTTTAAATCTTATCTTCAAATAGCAAGCCAATTCTAAAATTTACTTCCCATCAAATTTTACTATCAATATTTTGATGATTTTGCAAACAAAGAGTACCTTACTCTTAGTCACGTTTCAGTACTTATTGAATACGCAGTATGTCCAATATTGGGAAAAACATAATATTTCTATTATTGAAAGCAGCAGAGGAGAATGGCTTTTTCCATAAATCGACTAATAAAAAAGTTGTCTTCTCTTGGGAACACCATCCGTGGAACTCACTGTATATGAGACCTCCGTACAGAGATCCTCTGAAGAACATTAGCATTTGTTTTCTAGGTAAACAAGCGTTAGGTTTCTGAAGCTATTTCCGAACTTAAACTAAAATATTTTGCTCTGCAAATAATTCCCACGAGGTTTAAAGCAAATTTACTTTTATTATTTATATTATTTAAGCGCTTTACAAATGGTTACGTTCTAAAATTCATCGAGGAACTAAGAGAAATAGTCAAACGAAATAAAGCAAGAACACCGTTTTTGCCTTTCTAAATAAGCTCTTAAATATCAAATAGGATTAAATCGAGAAGCTTTCGAGCGAGACCCTTGATGACGTCGCAATGCCGCAACAAGTAAATTTGCATAGTTTCATAAAGCTCGCATTCAAGCCTTCGCTTCTATGACATTTTGTTATAAAATATTGACGCGTCTTAATGAGGCTCCTTTCGGGAACACAGATGCCAATTTTTGTTTGTGGCATGATGGCGTTGCACTAGATCTAAAACTTAAAAGGCTGAATATTATCGTAAGACATTGTCAAGTTTTAACGAGAGTGCGACTTGTTTTATTTTTATCTTGGGGCGCTTATATTCAGCAAAACTAAACGTTATATTTTGGCAGATACATTGAAATTGCCTAGAAATAGAACTTTAATATTAACTACAAAATTAGTATAACGAATAAGACTACTATTCCACAACTCTTACCCTGCGTCGCTTTGTATATTGTAACAATACCAGCTGAAATATCAGATTTCCACTGAAAGCCAAAAAAAAACAGATCTTCATAAATCTAATTACGAATATTTTATAAAAGTCTCTAAGCTATTTTAGCTCAGCATGTCTTAAGGATTGATGTACTCGAAAGGAAACCGATCCATAGAGAAATATGATTGAACGTTCAATTCCAATAAACTTCCAAGTTTTGACGCAATATCGGATTTGCCGGATATTAATGGATTAGTTCTTGTGGAGAGCTTCAGATATTAGATTAAGGAACGATTTACCAATTTCGATATGCAATAAGTTGTGCTTTAGAGAAAATAAATATAAACATAACTAGCGCTTTATACGTTTATACCTAAAAATTGATGAATCGAAAAATATTCTTCTACCCAAAACAACGGCTCCCTTTACAAACTGCCTACCTACTGCTGAAAATACGACGTGTCGACACAAGGCAACAAAGCTCAATTTAGAAAGCGCTGTATGTGCTCGTTTGCGAAACGGTGCATTCATAGCTTTCGGCAAGTTAAATCACATCCAATTTAACTAGCACGTTTCAAAATATGTTATGTAACAATCAGTTGCTGAAAGTTTTATTTTCCAATAGCTTTGCTTCACAATAACATTGTTTTATACACAACATTTTGTAAATAAATGTTTCTTTCAGACGAGTAAACAATAAAAGTGTCATAGGTGCATTTTAATACTTCTCTCCTAAACAGCATAGTTTTCTCCCAGGTGTCCCAACCGTCACCAATCTGAGCATCCTTACAGAAGCAGCAGCTAGGGCTATGGATAATAAAGATCAACTAGATGTCATATTAACAGATTGTGCAAAGGCCTTTGATAGGATTGACCACGGTCTACTTGTGGACAAGCTGGGTAAATTTGGTTTTTTATTGAATGCATGTGATTTTATTACACCTTACCTCACCATGAGACCCCAACAAGTTAAAGTTGGTATCGAAATCTCAAAACAATACATATCAACATCTGGGATGCCGTAGGGTATATATCTGTTGTTCTTAGTTTTCGTGAATGATTTACCAAACTGTGTAAAACATTCAGAGTGTCTCATATTTGATGACTTTAAGTTATATAGGCATATATAATTTTTTGATGATTGTTATGGACTTCAGAGCGACTTGAATTCAGTATCTGAATGGTTTAATTTAAATAAAATGTCATTAAATATTAGTAAGTGCCATGTTTTGACTTTCACACGTAAAATAAAATTTGCAAACATGTCTGTCATTCCATCAAAACGTGGTTCCCACGTCTGTATTTAATTTGTTAATTGTTTCAATTATGTGAACCTTTCTTATAATGTAAAGTGTTTTTTAAATTTTGATGTGACCGTTCTCGTTTTGATGTAGTTTGTGCCTCTTGTGGATATATTCTTTTGTTCCAACTGACAAGTAACACTGATGATGGCTAAGGCCGAATCAAATGCACAGGCCTTCTTGTGAATGGTTAACTTTACACATACGGTTTATCGTTCCAGCTGGAACCACAAAGCTTCGTTGTATATTGGTATCCCCTTGGTATCCCCTTGGTTTTGTCTTATTGTACTGCCCTTCTAAATGGAGAAAAAGGGACCTTTCGTCTGATCCCTTGGCTTGTTTTCATTATTTCAGTTCGACAATACACCTTGACGGTCAGTCATCCTCTGGTTTCGACCTTGCTAATTATGGATCTTAATTGCTGGTTCGAGATATTTTAAGCATCTGGAATGTATTTTCGCCTTCCTGGAAGGGCTGTGTTTAAAAGAAAACAATAGTTATAGATTGGTTACAGATTGGTGGATTACCTAGTTGAAATGTAATGCGGTTGTATTGTGAGGTTATTTAGGGATATCTAGCACTGAAATTATAACTTACTTGTTGTACATTTGTTGGTCAATCTGTGGTAATTTTCTCGTTGATTTATACTTGATAATATATTGTTTTGCTTAGGTGATTACGGAATATTTTCATTTTGGGAATGAAACATTGACGATTGTTAAAAGTATGACATGTCACGGATTTGGATAATAGATTCATAGACGATCGGTGGAAGCCGTGTCGGATCCGTCCGTCGATATCGACTCGAGAACCATTCTAATTCGCGTTGCTTTTACTGTAGGATTTAGCTATCATACGCTTGAATTTGCTGATTATATTCGATGATATCAATGTTTAGCACTCTAGGCTTGTAGATTGACGGAGTACTCCGCTGATTATTTGGTATTAAAGTTCGGCTCGGAGTAGATCCTGTCCTACGCCAAGGAAATTGTTCTATGTTTAATATAGTCTGTATTTTTGGTAATTTTGGCGGTATAAGTGACAGCTTTCTGGACAAGCGCCTGGTCTTCACGGTCGACACGGTTGCCAAGTTAATGCCTTATTTGGCATAATGCTATTAGTGGCACGTGTTGATTGTAATTTTAGACTGCCGCATAACGCGTGGGTTATATATTCCCGCTAAGCATTTGAAAAGTAAGTTCTAAATGATTCAAATCATAGATAGTGAGTTACTTTATTACTTTATCGCTTTCATTTGGCGAATCCGGTAGTATGACATCATAACTTTCTAGTACTTTGTCACAAATAGGGACGCTGTTGGCAACATAGCATGTTGGGCCGGCGCGATGATGATTCTGCTAACCTCGTCATTCTCAGTGCAAGCCAATTTAGTCTTTATGTGATCTTGAAAGAACCAGTAGGTTTCAGTGCCTAGCTCTCGAAATTGGGATTTTTCGTTGAGATACTGATATTTAGTGTGAAATATACAGTGCCCTAGTTAGGAGATTATTCAACGAAGCCCTTGAGCAGGATTGTGGTCGTCGATGGTTTCTCGTCTGATGGATGATTGTAGATGAAGGAAGATTTGTAGACTCAACCCACTTGAACCCCGTTTAACATATAAAAGGGATTTGGATTTTTTTTTGGACATTTAATTTTGGATTTTTGGATTTTATCTTTGTATCTTTGAATTTTCCTTACGTTCCGAATTCCTTCCTGGGTTTCCAGACTGCATATTGAGACTCCTCCGAACTACACGTGGTTTCGAAGTAACCATCAAGTCAACTGCGTGACTCGCTGTCTGATCCAAGTCTCAACGCTTACGGAGTGTGTCTTCTCGACCTTGACGCTCCAGTGATTTGACGAACACCTGGATCCTGGATGAACTCACTGGTGGCTTGATAACGTATCAGATAAGTCCTATTTTAGGATATTATATAATGTATTTTGGAACTTTTACTTTATTTCATTTTATTATTGTGTTTTATTTGATTGGTGATTTAGGGCTACTTAAATTAAAGTATCGGTGAATTTGTTTAATGAAGGTGATTAAGGGTTTTGCTTGATTTAAAATATAGCGGCCTTCAAGTTATTTGGGAGTAACGGATTATTCTCAATAGTTGGCCTAGTTATACTGGATTATCCAGCTAATCCGGATAGTATTGGTGTCTTATTAATTAATTTCAGCGTAGTCTTGATTGCGTGTTTTACTTCTTTTCAGCGTAGTCTTGATTGCGTGCTTTATATTTTTCCAGCGTTGTATGATATAAATATGTTTGGAACTGTTCGTATATCAACATAGCATATCTATGCGTATCCATGTATGTTTATCTTTGGTACCGATACTAATTAATAGGTCGATATTGTACTTGCAATAATGAATATTTTATTTACATGAATATCTAGTACATTTGAACTAGAACGTAAACTTCTCGCTTATTGATTAGAGATATTTAGAGTGTAGAAGTAGAAGAAGTTATCATATTTTGTACCGTATAGGTTGATAGCACCAATCAAGGGAATGTAAACGACACGTGATCACGTCTTCGTATTTATAAGGCGCCGTAGATATAACATAAAGTACTACTTAACTTTAAACCGTTACTTTAACTATTCCATCTTTAGTATATATACCTATATTAATAGTCATAGCTACATACACAAGGAATTCTTCTTGTAGCAATTATTTTTCTTAACTAATTCAAAAGTAAAGTCACCAATACTGAATATACACTTGTTATTTTGTTTAATTGAGGTGGTATTTCTATTTTTTTTTGGTTTCCCGTTCCAAATTTTCTGAACAGGTTACAGAGGGGAGGAGAGCAATTCGTGGTTATTGGTCGAATCTCACTGAAGATCCAGCATCAGGGCATGGCGATAAGTTAACCGCATGGCGCTCAGGCATTATAACTCACCATGACCCTTCTCCACTGTCTAAAAGCTGGGGACCGCCATTGTTCCTGCACTAAAGGCTGTATCACCGATTGTGAGCTTGGAGATTTTGTGAACTTGGAGATTATTGTGAACTTGTAGATTTATGTAAATTAGGTTTGTATATTTTGTAGGAACTGAGCGTTACAATATACTATCATAAAATCTCATATTATTCCGGCGATTGGTGTCCTATTCCACTACCTGCCGGCTATTAGGTGCTTGTCTCGCCCTTCTTTTCGTCACTATTGGTTGTTATATTTTTAGTCCATCTGTCTTCAACTTGTCTGGCCACATGCCCTGCCCACCGCCACTTCATCCTTGTCAGGGAGATACCAAGCATAGTACATTCCATCGATTTTTTAGTGGTTCTAAGTTTGTTAGCCTTTGTTCTTGTTAGTGGTATGGTATGGTATTAACTGGCAGGATACATGTGTTGTAAACTTTAATTTTAAGTTTTAAATATATAACTCAGTTTGGGTTATTAGAGCTTTTAATTAAAAAGTTTGTAGAAACAATTTCAAGTGGATCATATCAAGAATATAAATACCGAAACATAAAACAGATTTTCATAAAAATACACTTGAGAAAATGGTCATTAACTTGCAGAACTTTACATTAAAATGTATTTTTGAATAGTATTCAATCCTCTGTTTGGTTTATAGACATTATTAACTATAAGGAAGTCACCTAGCTCCTTAAGCATCAAAAATAATAATTTATTTTGTTAAAAATAATCCTTGCAGCTTACGATAAAAATGAAGCTATCGATATTGAAAGAATCCAGTTCGTGCGAAAATGCTCATGTGTAATCGCTGGAAGAAGCAGTAAATACGTTGCTTGAACGCTTCCGAATTCTTCTCGTTTGATGTTAGAACCGGATTTAAATTGGTAAATTTCATATTTTAAAATAAAATGTTCAACGATAGTTCAACATAGAACATCGTTCGGGAAAATGGAATCGATTTAAGCCAAATAAACAACAATCTAACTTTTGAAATAATTTGCAGAGTAAGAGGATCTCAAACACTGTTTGATATTTTTAAACTGTGAATCCAACTAGTCCTCTTTAAAACCATATAATCTTTGTAAGGAAGTTTTTCAGCTTATAACGGAATATAAACCTTCAAAAATCTACAGTATTATTACTTGTTCCTTAGTAGTGTACTCATGAGAGTGAGCCCTCATGGAGGAGGTAATTTACTTTCTCCGGGAGGGTTCTCTCTCATTGAATTACTGAGGAATCTCTCTCATCGTGAAATAAGTTTGTGCCCTTGTCTAGTGTGTTGTTTCATCTCATAATGTAACCTTGCTAAATTACGCTGCGGTTATCGACCGGTCATCCTTCCACCTGCTGAGGATGTTACATGTCAAATTAGTATGAAAACATCTAACAGATAGAGGTGAAATAAAGTCAGGCATTTCAACTTTAATCACTGAGCTTTCAAGGCAAATCACTGAGCCTTCACGGCGAAGACGGAGGTAATCAAGTTAGCTCCTCTACATTTCCGATCTTTAATAATCGAATTTTATAAAAACTAGCCAGCGTATTTCGACCACAATTTGACCATAACTTGCCCTTTCTAGTTCCGAAGTGATGCATCTTCTCCCGCCAGAAAGGGAGGAGTCAACGCCTTCGAGGGGAACTAGTTCTCACGTTCGAGAATTGAGTAGCATCTTGACCCCCACAAGTAAACCCCGCTAAGGCCGTCGGCCATGCCACGTAGTTTCACGTGTTAAAAACTGCTATTCTCTCAATCGAGTCGTATCTCGACCCCCAAGTAAGTAAGCCGCGCTGTGTTCGCACTCCAATAGCATGGCGGCCCGCCATGCATGTAGTTGTCACGTGTTGAAAACCCGCAATCTCTCAAGATCACACAACTAAGACGCTGTACTAAGCGGTCCCGTTGGCAATCGGCCATGGAGGTTCTATTCTCTGAAGACGCTGTACTAAGCGTTCACTCGTCATTGGGCCATGTAAGTAAACTCACTCGTCTACAATCACTCACTCAAAAGTAAGACGCTGTACTAAGCGTTCCCTCGGCAATAGGTCATGTAAGTAAACTCACTTACTCACGATCAGTCTCTCATTATCCTCTATGCTTTATTATAATATAAAGTTTCTCACAAATGCTATTTCCACTACAGGGAGTTTAGCCTACCTATGCGACCTGCATAGCGTGTTTTTAGTATCCATTTTTGCGTGTATAAAAACCGCATTTTCACAAAAGCATCCCTGTCATGCCATATGCATGTAATTGCATCACTCTCAATCCACTACCATTTGAGTCATTCTTATTTGCAAGAAGTTTAAGTACATTGTATATAGAAGATAGAAGCTAAGGAGGAACTTAGTAGTGTTTTTAAAAGTGACATTTCCTGTGTTTGAAGATAAACTGCTGAACGATTGAACATTGCTCGTCAAGTGGTGAATATATTGTACATATTAGCTTATTGTGGACATTAAGGTAACATTAATCCTTTTATTATTGCTTGAATATAACTGTATTTCATCTCAGCTAAACGGGCTCACACGGAGCAGTTCCGCAGGAACTTTAACAAGCATTTAACTGCAAGATTATGTTTATAATCATATACTTGTTTAGGATTACAATTGTTTATGCAATGCTTTAGTTTTTAAGAGTATTATTCTTGTGATATTGTGCATGGTCAATACCTCGCGTCGACTGATATTGTCCATATCGTAGCATTGACTACATACAATGAATTAATGTTTATATTTTGTTTATTTATGAGCGCTCAGTTGTTTTCAGGTAAAATAACGTATTAAAATATTCATATAATGCTAAAGGTTTTTGTTTTCATTTACAAATTCACTTTAGAAATGGTAAATTTTAGTGCCTATGAGCATTCTCTGTTTGTTTAGAAAATCGATCAAGATCGAATTTACAACAACTTATTCGGTTAGATACCTGCATGGTTGTCGTATGACCCTAGCCTTTTATCGAGCTGTTCGAGGGAAAATTGAGAGTTCTGTAGTCGTATACGTAACTTGATTTTCTCGAGCTGTTTGATGGGGTCGATCGGGCTGTATGAACAACATTTTCACTGGCCTAGCACATAATCAATCAATAAAGCGTACTGTATTCTGGCCATCGCTATCGAGAAAACCTTCAAAGTTATAGGCATTTAATGCAGTGCATTTCAAAACATTCAATAATGCTCTTACCTTCCCGAATAATCACCTTCTCGATAATAGTATACATTAGAACAGTGTCATGGATGTTAGAAATAATGGTTTCGGAGTTTGTCGGTTATTTTCCTGGATTTGTTACAATATTTAATAGCAAAAGTTAAAAATTCAGTCAATGTTTATTTCTGATATGATAACCTTCAGACTTCAGATGAGGCAGCTGGCTTTGACAATAATTGTTGGTTGTCTAACTTGAGGGGTACCTTTGGAATGTTGCCAGTGTACATGTTTCTCTAGCGATCCTCGTGCGATTTTGATGTGTTTGCGGACCTAGCCAACAAGAATCAACACAATTTATTGATGTGCTACCATCAGTTTGATGTTAAACGGCTGTCTGATGTTTTGCTTTATGTATGCAGGCAAGATGATTCAGTGGTTGCGTTGGGTCCCCTAAATTTGACAACATCGGCCGGATTGCTTCGCTGCTGGTTCCAACAGAGACGCAGGCAAGAGGTTAAAGGTACGTTTAGGCCTGAATTATTACGCCGCGCTTTCATGCGTGTAGCGTTTTTTATGTCAGGAGTTTAAAATAGCCGCGGGCCGGAATGAAGTAGTTTCTGTTTGATTGGTCATTGCGGATAATGGTTTTATCTTAAATTTTCTTTATCCTGCCAGCAATACATAAGATCATGCAACCTTAAGTACGTTTTATTGCGTATTATTAAATTTGGTGGCAACCATCTTGTTGTATTTTACGTGTTGTCGTAAGACAATGTAAAGCTGGCTTATTGGTCGATTCTATTCTGGCGCTTAAACATTAAAACTTGGCGTTCGAGGTGGACGATCTTGACTTAATCTCGTTCTTTTCTTCGTAAGTTCCCCAAAGAGGAAGTAGTTTGTGTTACGTAAGCCTGATAAAAACTTTAAGAATTTCTAATTCGCCCTTACGGGGATAATCATATTTCGGGCTAGAGAAGTTAGCATAGTTATCAGCTTGATGTAGTAAATTAATTGACTGTGGATTTGTTGGATTTTTGTTAACTGGCCACGTGCGGAAGATTCCGTAACAAAATACGAAGTTTCATCCCTTAGGGGTGCCTGTGGAAGAGAGCCTTGCTCCCATTCGTCATTACCACCAAAACCCTGCGTACCTAAGGTTTTTATTGCACTGCAGCCACAGAGTTACGGGATGTCCCCGTGGGCACTACCTTAAATTGCCACTGAGAGTTTATGGGTCCCAAGGCGCCTAGCAGCAGCCTACGTTCAGAAGGTCGGAGGTGAGATCGGCAGAGACCAGATAGGATAAGTTTAGGTTAAATCGGATTGGGTGTGTTACTGGGTACACAAAATACTTGTGATCCTTCTACATAATGTTATTGGCATGTTATTAGTATTTTCAGAGTGGTATTAGATTGCGTGTTTTATTTCTTTCTGCGTGGTATTGATATAATAATTTTTGGAACTGTTTACGTGTAAGCATAGCTTACCAATGCTAATCGAAATAAGTATACTTCTGGTAGAGATACTATTTACTAGTGTGGATCGACTAATGCTCATAGTTTTTTTCATATTACATTTCCCTATTCTTACAATTTAATTATATCGTAGGAAATGATAAACATGGTCGTTCTGGCTGATGAACTATCTGATTGTATTAATTTTACGTAATGGTACTTCATAACAGGGTGGCGGGTAGGTACTTCTCTACAACCCCAGTAGAGAATAGATCTACTTCAGGGACCAGAGCGAACCCTGCCCACGCGAGCCCTTAACTTTTCCCAATACCCCAAAACCAGGGAAAGTCATGACCCATCCCACTTCCCTACCACACCTATTCCCCATAATCCCACTCACCAAGACGTCCGGCCAGCGTGGTGTTTCATGGCCAACCACCTCTCATGATGAACAGTGAAAAGAAGATACGGCCCCTAGTCCCCAGCAGCACGAGTAGCCCCGGTCAAGGCAGCGATCGGAACAGGGCCTGTGCAAGGGGTGCTAAGAATACCTGAGTAGGACCAGGCTGCCAAATATATAAAGCGACGTACAACGCAAGGACCTTAGGAAGTGAAGAAAGACTGGTCGAATTAGAATACGAAATGGAGAAAATCAAATGGAACATTCTGGGAATATCAGAAATAAGATGCAGTGGAGAAGACTGTGTAACTTTGAAATCATGTCCTTTTCCACAAAGGAAATAAAGAGAAGACCCTAGAAGGCGTTGGAATACTGATACACAGGAAAATGATACACAGCATAAGGACCATGAAAGCAATATGCGAAAGGATAATCTATATAACACTACAACTCGATAGAAATACAAATATAAAGTTCATCCAGGCATACGCCCCAACATCCGACCACGAGGAAGAAGAAGTTGAAAGCTTTTATGAAGAAGTCTCTCAAAGCATTTCTCAAGACAAACAACATATACAATAATAGGAGGAGATTTCAATGCGAGACTTGGCAAAAGACAGGATAACTCAGAAACCTGCGTAGGAGAGTACGAACTTGGAGTGCGAAATGACAGACACTAGTAAACTTCTTAGGAAAGGAAAAAAATTATGCAGCAACACATTTTACAAAAAGAGAGCAAGCCGAAAATGGACATGGGTAAGCCCAAATGGCCGAACTAAGAACGAAATCGATTACATGCTAACACAGCATAAAAACATAGTACAAGACGTAGATGTGGTAAACCAATTCTCAATAGGAAGTGACCACAGAATGGTTAGATGTAAAGTTAAATTTATTTTGAAATTCGAGAGACATAAATACTAAAGCAGAAAACAAACAGAAACATCAATAAGCTCAAAGAGAACAGTCACGAATATAAAGCAGAACTGAGGAGGAAATTGGAAGGATACGACCAGAAAAATGACAATATAGATGTAACAAACAACAAAATCACACAAACCATTTTAGAAGCAGCTCACAAAACGATGGAATCCATGCCTAGGAAACAAGATAAATTATCAATAGAGCACAAAACAATTATTGGAGAAAAGAAGAGAACTAATTAAAACAGGGAAAAGAAACACGATAGAATACGTCGAAACAAATAAAACAGTAAGGAAAATGGCAAAACAAGATATTAACAACTACCAAACAAAACAGGTACAATAATTAATCGAGAAAAACAAAGGTATCAAAGTCATTCAGAGAAACAACGTCCCAAAAAAAGAAATCATGCAGCTGCTAAACAAAGAAAATAACATCGTCACCCACAGAAAAGAAATACTACAAGTCACTAAACAATTCTATGCAGATCTCTATGAAAGCGAAATCCCCAACGAAACAATCATTCTGGAAAACCGAAACACCAAGAAAGCCATCATAAATGTAAACTCCGAAGAACTACTTGACATAACTCTAGAAGAAATAGATGAAGCACTTAATAAGATGAAAAAGAACAAAGCACCAGGGGAAGACCACATTCTTCCAAAAATGCTTAAAGAATGTGACCTAAAAACTAAAGAAGAACTACGGGAACTTTTTATCAGATGTCTGATAAATGAAGTAATACCGAAAGGATGGGAGAACGCAATTGTTATTCTAATATACAATAAAGGAAACCCTGTCGACCTTGAGAACTATCGGCCCATAAGCCTTCTCTCGCAAATATATAAATTATTCGCAAGAATTCTGACAAACAGACTCGAACAAAAGTTCGAATTATATCTAACTAAAGTGCAAGCAGGCTTCAGAAAAACGTTTAGTACAATCTAACATCTGAATTCAGTTAATCTCCTAATAGAAAAACCCACGAATACAACTTACCCCTCTGGATGGCATTTTTATAGACTTCAGAAAAGCGTTCGATACTATAGAATATTGGAGCATCATAAGGTCATTGAGAAGAGCACGAATATATCAAAGATATATATAAATATGATACTACAACACATCCAAGACATAGCTACTTTACAGGTGTAATTTGACTTACACGATACAGTGAATATCAACAGAGGAGTACGGCAACAAGATATTATCTCGCCAAAGCTCTTTACCTTAGTGCTTGAAGATATATTCAGCAACCTCAACTGGCGCGACAAAGGAATTGTCATACAAGGAGAGAATCTGAATAATTCAAAGTTTGCAGATGATATTTTATTATTTGCTCAAAACGAGAAGGAACTATAAGATATGTTAAAAGACCTAAAGGTAGAAGCAGAAAAAGTAGGCCTAAAAATTAATACAACCAAAACAAAATACATGACCAACAAAAGTACGGACCATAACACACTAACTATCCAGGGACAATCAATAGAAAAAGTAGAGTCATACAAATACCTCGGATAATCGGTAAGCCTAACAAAACAAAAACAGGACATAGAAATAGAGAGACGAACCAGATTAGGATGGGCATGGGGAGAGAGAAGACCCAAAAAGAGATGATTTGATGATCTGAAAAAGACGGCATGCCTGAACTGGTACCAGATAGCACAGAATAGAGAAACATGGAATCATATGAGCGAGGCCTATACTCAAAGAGTAGAAAATGGCTAAGAGAGAGAGATACTTCATAACTGATTGGTTAAGATTTATTTATGTACAACTGCGACACGTATACCATGGTAGACGCCCATGAGGTTTAGTAGTAATAAATATTATCCCAATGACTTTTTCTTACTAGTATGTTGAGACGATAGATACCTTATGCATATTGTGTTATAATTCAATTCAATTAAAATTACAGTCTGTATGTATACACAACTGAACCAGTTCTATATTTGTAAGGTTATAATTTGTTTTCAATTAAGCTATTTTACATTTTTTATATTTATATCATATTGTTTATTGAAAGAAACATGAAAACACTTGAACGTCAAGCCTAACGAGCGCCCAATAAATTTAAACCTGCCCGAACGTATCGTGTTTTATTTGTTCTGAAATACCTCAACCAAACAAGTGTAGTTGATAGTCGTTTGATTTTGAATCGCCCTTAAGGGTTCTCAAGACCGAGGATCTTCTAGTTTGAGTCTGCGGATTTAGGTATTTCAAACTAGTGACGCCGACGAACAGTCAGAGCACATGTTGCGCTGGCCGCATCCTTTAGGGTAGGTAACACCTTATATATTTTATATTGCTAACTCGTTTAAAAAGGTTTTACGCGCAACAAGGATGCTCTCTCATTATGAAATAAGGTTTTGCTTTTTGTAAAGGGTTTTCCAATAAAAGGTGTTATTTTGAATAACCCGCTATTTCGGTAGATGTCACTTTTGGAGCTGTCATTTTTTGACATTTGACAAGTAGAAACTAGGCCATTAATAAAAATGGAACGATACACGCTTCAACAACGCAATGAAATTATTAAAATTCACTATAAAAATGGTGAAAATTTGGCAGAGACGGTTCGTAAAACTAGAACATTTTTGGGTCGTCGTGAAGCACCTTGTCGGACCGCAATACAGAAATTGGTGGAAAAAGTCGAGCTGTTCGGACAAGTTAGTGATGTGAAGAATAAAACCCGTGCACGTCGCTCAAGAACAGCCGAGAATATTGCTGCTGTAGCCGAAAGTATTGAAGAAAACTCATCAGGTTTGTCCATTCCTCGTCGTTCTTTGGAATTACGCATTCCAAAAACGTCATTACACCGTATTTTGCATAAAGATTTGGGTCTTAAGGCTTATAAAGTGCAGTTAACACAAGAACTCAAGCCGGCCGATCATCAACAACATCATGTCTTCGCCGATTGGGTCCTTGAAATGCATGAAAATGATCCGGAATTCCATCGAAAAATCATCTTGAGTGATGAGGCCCATTTCCACCTCGGTGGCTTCGTCAACAAGCAAAATTGTCGCATCTGGGGCTCGAAAAACTCAAGAGTTATTGTTGAAAAGCCTCTCTATCCTCAACGTGTGACTGTTTGGTGCGGTTTATGGTCCGACGGGGTCATTGGACCTTACTTTTTCGAAAGTGAGACTGGAGCACCAGTTACGATGAATGGATTGCGCTATCGAGAGATGATTAATGATTTTTTATGGCCGGAATTGGATGGTATTGATCTGGACAACGTTCACTTTCAACAAGACGGCGCTACGTGCCACACAAGCAACGAAACCATTGATCTTTTACGGGAAAAGTTTCCGGACCATGTTATCTCTCGAAAAGGTAATCACAATTGGCCACCGAGATCTTGTGATTATCACCTTGCGACTTCTTCCTTTGGGGCCACGTGAAAGAGAAGGTCTACGTCAACAGCCCAGCGTCGCGTCGATTCAAGACCTCAAAGATGGAATTCGTGAGGGTATCGAGGACATAGGGCAGCCACTTTGCGATTTGGTTATGGAAAATTTCATGAAAAGGATATGGTCCTGTAGGCGTGGTCGTGGTGGTCATTTGGCTGATGTTATTTTCCATTATTAACGGCATACCTTCCTCTTTATAATGAATTAAACATCCATTCATTTATCTCAAAAAATGACATTTTCCTCTGAATATCAAAATAACACCTCTTATTGGAAAACCCTTTATAACCTTGATATATTTTGTATGAAACCTTTAGGTTTTATTTCCCACTTAAACTCTTATTATAGAATACCCGTTTAGGATGCTTCACAGCGGTGAAAAAAATTGAAGTAGTGAAGAAAAACCTATAGAAGAACAGTGAAAAGAAAACCAATCAATGTAAAAAATGAGTGTTTTATTTGTTTTGCTTTGCTTTTCATTGCACACAAACTTGCAGATGCTACTAATAAAGCCTAGATTCTATCTCAAGTATACCACCACGTACCGACACATACACAAGTATGTTATGTTGGGCATTTATGACGCTCCCTAACTTGTTAATTAATCAAAGGAAAGTTTATCATGCTCCCTTATATTCCCGATTAAATTAATAAATGCGTTAATTATTTTAACTAAAAACTCAAACGCCGAACAATATTATTTGACCGGAAGCAGCTGTTGTGTTCAAATTAGGATCAAAAAGCCGGGGTGTAAATATCGAGCGACTCCAGCCAGTGTGAAAAAGGTTGGGTATGTTCGTTCGAACGAGCAGCAAACAGATCATTCGCCCATCTGTTTGTGCGCTTCCATAGCCTTTCGTATGGCGCAAAAAGATTTTCAAAGCGGTCTGTTCAATGTTATATTTTAAAGCCAGTCTGAAATAATAGTGGAATATATTTTTAATGATATTTTTGAGCAAATAGGTTTGATTATTAGCAAAAAAACCGCAACCTATAATGAGTTGACTACATTTATGAATAAAAACTAAGAAATGTGTGTCATATCAAATGGAATTGTGAAAAATTTGCCTAATTCAAAAGTAAATGCATGATACGAATGAATTTTACCTTATTTCCTAATATTATAATATTCCATTAGCCTTGCAGATATTTACGAAATTTAAGAATTATTATTAAATTAGGATATGATATGTAAGTACAGGTACAAAAGTTAGTTTGTTTGATACAGACGCTAAGGGCATTTATTTAAGCGTGGCATAAGCTGTATGGATATTTAGTACTGATAGGATTTAAGAATCAGATTTAAAAATAACAATTTTAAAGCCTATCGTAACGGCCAGAAAGTAACATCATCATCTATCATTAAGAAGTTTAATTAATCATTTTTGATACTGAATTATTTTTCATTCATCATTCTGTCAAGAATGTAATTCTCTTTGTGTCGAGGGCATTTATTTAAGTTAAATGAGATTTGTGAGGTCAAAATCTTGCGCGGTTGTTTCGAATATTGACAAGAGAGCCTCGTTTATGCGTGAGATGCAGCATGTAGCTCGCAGGAGATTGGCTAGTTACAATTTTGAAAAGGAACATCTTGTGGAGCTTGCTCGTAGCCTTCTTTGTATCATATCCATCGATAGGAGTCGAACAAGGGAGACTCTTAAAAATTGGGTCATTGTGTTCTGGGATTTTTCAGTACCTTCGTCGCAGATGAGTCGCCTTTTAATTCCTAGTCATACCTTAGAGGTAAGCTAGCTGATGTCAGCTAACAAATTTAAAAAGCCTTTGCAGGTGGAATTTGATATTTTACTTTCTTCTTTGCCTGTAAATCTTTCTTCAATATTTTGATGTTTTGTGTGCCTCTTCAACTGAACTGTCATCCTATGTGATAAGTCCTTCTTCTTCTCAAAAAGACCCTTGTATGTATTAGTCGTGTAGACGATTCCTTCTAAGAGCTGCCTGGAGAGTCCAAATAAGCCAATTTTTTTCTATATTTTAATTACTGCTTAGTTAATTATTAATGCCATTATTGTCAGCATTTATACCTTTTTTAAAATCTATTTGCACAAGTAATTTCATATTAATTAAGATATATTTCTCTGAAAATAATCAATGTTTTTGTCTTTAATGTTTAATGTCAATTTATTACTATTTAAATTTAAGGCAAGTTTAAAGATTTGTTATTGACACAATTAACTATTTGAATAACCAGCGAAATTATATCGTTTTCGAATTTACAGGTGTTTTAACGTATTGTAATTATAATATTGCTAGTTGGAATTACGTCCCAGTGGACTAAAGAAGTGTGAACGGAACATGATCATGATTTGGGTAATTTAGGAAGTAATAATTTATCACTTATTTTCATTTACTTACTTCAGGTTCTTTGTTTTTTTTTCCTTACTAGTACTACTACAAATAATTACTAGCAACCATCCTTGTTGCATAACAAGCGAACAAGCGATTTATTTTGCATACCGTCTGTGGTTGACGTTTTGCTCCTCTATTAATAAGCTTCCACGAGAGGCTAAGCTTTCTCTTCCCTACAAAGTAGAATTGGATGGTGGGAAGGATGGGATCCTGGGATGGACTAGTCTGGTTCATAAACGGGTCTAGAATGGGAGCACTGTCTGGAGCTGGTGCGTACTGTGAGGCCCTAGGGCGGGAATTATCCGACCCACTGTGTGAGCACACTACGGTTTTCCAAGCGGAAATTATTGCGATCATGATAAGGGTTTGGAAGTCGTTGAGGCTCAATGTCGGAAACAGGAGGATTTTCTTTTGCTCCGACAGCTAGGCCGCTTGAATACTTAACATAGTTGATACTAGTAATGTCGGAAATGTATCACTTCCTAACCCAAACATACGAGGTTTCTGTCAGAATTACGTATCTCTTAAATTAGGCTGCGCATATGCTCAAATGTCATACAGAGTTGGAATATCACTATCGTTAACAATGCAAAACATAGTTTTAAGTAAATATACCGTTATCATCGCCATTCATAGTAATCTTGGCTCAAATTAATACAAAGTGATTTCCAGTTCCCTTATGTATGGGAATGCTAGGCTTCAATCATCAATTTAGATTAATCGCAACGCTTTCAGAAAACTACACTTTATCAATGATTATGAGCACCTTAACTAAAAATTAAATTCTTGTTATATTCTTGCATCTTTTTTCATCATATTGAGTAGTATATTTACGACGGAGAGTACTCTCCACCACTCTCGATTTCTCAAGATGACCTTAGATTAGGCCCCGACTACTTGACCTTGAATGTCCTTAACTTTCACTTACTTGGGTTAACCCATTTGCCCTTGAGATTATTTGTTGACTGCATAACCTTGGCACAACTTACTTGAACAACTAACCCAAGGTGATCTATTAACTTTCGCTCACTTGGACTGACGCATTTGATCCTGAGACTATTTGTTGACCTTGCGTTCGCCCAATTCAAATGACCTTGGCTAACCCTGATTTTCACCCAAGGTGACCTTGAAATTTAAAGGAATGATAAATAACCAAAGGAACCAATCCGCCTTTGTTCGAGTGGAAGGAGAGAAAACAGAAGCAATAGAGATACTGCACGGTGTAACGCAGGGTTGTATACTCTCACCGTTATTACTTAACATCTACTCCGAACAAATATTCAAAGAGGCCTGTGAGGAAATGGAATGTGGTATACTAATTACCAAGAACCGCATTAATAACATTAGATATGCGGATGATACTGTGGTGTTTGCGAACAGCCTGGAAGATCTCCAGGAAATCATGACCAAAATAACACAAACAAGTGAACAATATGGCCTTGATCTGAATATTAGTAAAACAAAATTTATGGTGATCAGTAAAAACGGAGTGGCCGCAGGAAAAATAACAATAGGTCTGCAGCAGATTAAAAGAGTTAGTAACTACACCTATCTTGGAACTACCGTTAACGACAAATGGGACCACTCACAGGAAATTCGATGTCATATAGAGATTAACCTTAACAACGAAGATAAGATTACTGCGCTGCAATGTGCTCTCCGTTCTTCTGTATGGGGTAGAGTCGTGGACGCTGACTGAAGCTACAAGCAAAAAACTGGAGTTTCTTGAAATGTGGCTTTACCGTAGATTGCTACGTATATCATGGACCGATCATATTACCAACGAGTAGGTGATGAGGAGGATGAACATGGGAAAGGAAGTACTTATTACGGCGAAGTTCAGAAAGCTCGAATACCTAGGACGTATTATAAGAAACCCGAACAGATCACAAGGAAAAATCCTTGGATAACGCGGACCAGGACGAAGAAGAACTTCACGGCTGAAAAACCTAAGAACATGGTTTGCAATGACCACCACTGGTCTTTTTCGAGCTGCGGTTAAAAAGGTGATAATTGCTAGGTTGATAGCGAACATCCGGAACGGATAGGCACTCAAAGAAGAAGACGATAAATAATATCACTCAAGCTTAGGTACACGAGTTACAGATTTTTGAATTTCGAAAAATGTTGAGTACACCTTACAGAAGAATAAACTCTACCATCTGCAAATGGGTAAGTCGAAAGAGAGTATACCAAAGATAAACCTATTTCCGCGATAAGATCGTGATACGTTGATAATTGAAGATTGGCTTCTGATTATTATAAATTTAATTTCACTGACAAGTTTCTCTTATGGTATCATTTAAAGAACCTCCTCTCTCGAGGATCTTTATCTTGTCGCGGTGAGAGAGCTCAGTAGCTCCAATGAGTCTGAGAGCAATGCCGATGGTAGCATAGCTACTGGTAGGGCCTCCTATGCCGGTGAGGTAGAAGACGAGAGGTGAAGCTAAAAAAGATCCGAAACGGTAGCGTCGGTACTCATAGTGAGCGGCTACAAACAGCGTCTGACCCAGAATGGGCGGCTGAAACTATTATCAGGAAAGCAAGGGGAAACTACCTGATACATTCCTCCCCAGCATGTTATTATGGCTCAGTTTCAAACAGAAATGGCCCTCAGTCCCGGGCACCCCTTAAATGGGGAGAGGGTGCGAGGAATCCCCCGGTCAACAAAAATTAAATTAGTTAACAAGCATCGAATAGGAACATGGAATGTTAGGATCATGTTCCAAGCAGGGAAAGCAGCAAATACCGTAAAATAAATGCTACGGCTGAAAATTGATATTCTCGGTTGCAGCAAAGTAAGATGGCCAGGCACTGGAAGATCTGAAGTGAATGATCACCATATTTACTATTCAGGTGAAGATAACCCACAGCATAGAAATGGGGTTACAATTATAGTCAAAAAAGAAGTGAATAACACCGTCCTTAGTTTCATACCGGTATCAGATAGAGTGGCAATAATGAAGCTAAATTCCACTTCGTGTAGGCTTAATATCATACAGGTTATGCACCAACACGCGATGGCAACGATGAAGAGGTTGAAAAATTCTATGATGACATAAAACAGCACGGAAGCAGACAAAAAAGGAATAAGTAACAATTTTAATGGGCGACTCTACCGCTAAACTTGGCAAAGGAGTGCACGAGGATATATTGGGTGAGGGAAACGATAGAGGAGAGACACTGTTACAATTCTGCAAAGAAGTTCATCACTCAATAATGAATACTTTCTTCCAGTTACCTCCCAGACGATTATATACCTGGAAATCACCTGCAGACAATGAAAAAAACACATAGTCAGAAATCAGATTGAGTTTATTACAGTAAATAAGAGGTTTCAAAATTCACTCACGTCTGTAAAGACATATCCAGGTGCAGACATTTATTCAGATCATAACTTGTTACTGTCAACTCTCAGATTACGGCTAAAGAAAACCCAGAGAAAGCTGCAATACAAAAGATATTACACAAAAATGGAAAGATCAAAACGTCATACTACGGGTGAAAGACCCGATAAATGTAAAAATGGCTGAAGTTCGAGGAGACATCGATTCTAATGTAGAACACTCGATAGAAGAGAAAGTTAAATCCATTGCAAATATTATGACATCTGTAGCGGACGAAAATATCTCTTCTAAGCAAAAAGGAAAAATAACAAGTGGATGACAGATGAGATTCTGGATCTTATGGACCAGCGCAGAAAAGTGAAAAACAAAGATGACACAATATGAACAGATTCACCAGAACATCAAAAGGAAAATCAAATAAGCCAAAAAGACCTGGTTGGAACAGCAGTGTAACGAAATAGAAGAACTAGATAAAAAACATGACATACTTAATATGCACAAAAAAAAATAAAAAAAAGCCGCTGAAATGCGAATTTTCAGACAACCGATGTAAATCGACAAGCACTGTTGGACGTAAATGATAAAATAAATAGATGGCGTCAATACATACATACTCTTTACGACAATGAAAATCGAACGTAAGTGAACATGGAAATTCCAGCAAGAGCAGGACCTCCCACCCGTTGGGAAGTTCTTAAAGAAATAAGAAGACTGAAGAACAACAAAGCACTAGGTCCAGATGAAGTTCTTGGAGTCCTGCTTTAACTTATTAATGAAGTACATCTGGACATTATCACGGATCTATTTAACCAAATTTATGAAACCGAAAATATTTCTAAGGACTGGCTACTGTCGATATTTATACCAATTCCTAAAAAGCCTACAGCCAAAATATTTGAAGATTACAGGACTATTTGCCTAATGAGCCATTTCTTGAAGGTTTTCCTTAAGGTTATCCACGAACGCATATATCGGAAGCTGGAGGCAGGTATTAGAGACACGCAATTCGGATTTAGAGATGGCTTAGGTACTCGAGAGGCACTGCTTAGTCTAAATGTTTTAATTCAAAGGGCCAGAGACGTAGATTGCGATGTCTTCACTTATTTCATTGATTTTGAGAAAGCGTTCGATAGAGTTAACCATGATAAGTTAATTCAAATTCT
Source organism: Pissodes strobi (assembly GCA_016904865.1). NCBI lineage: Eukaryota > Metazoa > Arthropoda > Insecta > Coleoptera > Curculionidae > Pissodes > Pissodes strobi. Next base: position 53,983 of record MU183803.1, read on the forward strand.
AAATCAGTCAGGACTTGATGATAGAGATATCCGTACTATAGCTAAATTGTATTGGCAGCAAACAGCGTCTGTTCGAGTGGATGGGTCGTCGACGGAATTTTACGTGAAACAGGGTGTCAGACTGTGTACTGTCTCCTCTATTGTTTAATGTATATTCAGAAAGATTTTTCAGAGAGGCACTGGAAGATGAACAGGATGGCATCTTGATAAATGGAGAACATGTCAACAATTTGAGATATGCGGATGACACCGTATTGATTGCTGACAGCGCTGAAGGACTTTAAACACTGATCGATAGATTGGTCGAGATATATCAAGAATTTAACATGCGGTTGAATATATCAAAAACTAAAATTATGATAGTCAGCAAAAACGACATCAATGTCCAATTCTTCGTGAATGCATCCCTACTACAAAGAGTGCCAACAATAACGTACTTAGGAGCAAGTCTGAGTGAGAAATGGGACCATTCTTACGAAATCAAAGTAAGGATTGAAAAAGCACGATCGTCATTCAATCGTATGAAAAAAAAATGAAAAAGGTTTTCTGTAGCATGAACCTGAATCTTCATCTTCGGACACGAATCTTGAGATGCTGTGTGTTTTCAGTGCTTCTGTATGACGTAGAGGCATGGACGATGTCCGAAGCTACTTGTAGGCGGATTGAAGCTTTCGAGATGTGATGCTATCGCCGTAAACTGAGAGTTTCATGGACTCATCATGTGACCAACGAGGCTATATTGCTGAGCATGCGAAAAGACAGATAACTGCTGAAAATAGTAAAACAACGGGTATATCATGCGGAACAACACGAAGTACAAGCTGCTTCAACTTATAATGCAGGGTAAATTCGATGGAAAAAGATCGCAAGGAAGACGTCGAATGTGATGGCTAAGAAACTTGCGACAATGGACAGGTCTGACATCAATAGAATTATTTCGAACTGCTGTGAATAAAATCAGATGGGCCAGACTGATCGCCGACGTCCACTGAGGATAGGGCACATTGAGAAGAAGAGAACAACCAACATACGGCTCAACTAGGTTAACTTTCAGGCAGATACCGACCCGATATATGAAATATATTTTAATTCATTACAAACCTTTCTGTGCGATTTTAATTAATTATATTCTTCAATTTGTAGTGACAGCATATACTGTTTCTTTTGATAATCTAAGTATATTCCTGAAATTAACATCATCTCAATGATGTAGGTGACTGGCTCTCCCTTGAATAAATCGAGATCTTCGATGATGATACACATGATAGTGTTCATTTCTAAGAAAACATATATGACGATAATATACGAAACAATTAGATTAAAAAATTACTGACGAATGTTTAGTAGCTGCATTTTTAGTCTGCTAATCTGATAAGGCTTATTTAGCCCACTTGATGTTTATAATTTTGTCGTCAGCCTTATCAGCGGGATAAATTTTCCCCAGACCTTTCCACCAGGTCTATAATTTGTCTACATAATATTCCAATTTTTAGCATATAACATTTTTCAATTTATTTCAGAAATACTTTGTTGTCACAGCCACTTGACAGTGACATATGCTGAAATAAACTTATGTTCCTAGTTGTGTATATAGTTTTGTCTATTTTATTTTCATGTCTGCTAGATATACACCCCTAAACACATTTTAGAATCATCATATGCGACAGTTGTGTGTCTACTGCCATAAACTACTAAATAAAGATGAAAACTTTTATCCTTTTACGTTTATTTATATTGGATGACAATCTCTTAAAAGTTTCGCTTCAGTTTTTACGTCAAAACACGTATATTTTCCTCTAAAAATCTTCTTTTGACGTTTTTTACGCGTTACCATATTTTTATGATTCGACCCTTTTTGGAGCGGAATCGGGAGTAAGCCTTTATAAAGCACAGATTGTTACTTATATATACACGTCCCCTCAAAATAAATAAAGGGTAAATGTTGATGCCGGTATTCGTCGTTCGAATCAGTCCTTTTTAATCTGTATTTATTTTATGGGATTGTAGGATTGGAACGAAAGTAAATTTATTACTGTGTGTTTTAATTAAAACGGTACGGATGACACAATAATATTGTCGTTGTTTATTTAGTATCAGCTCGAAATGAAAAATTATTTACTTGACAATTTATTTTTTTATTTTTTGGTAAAAGCTATTTTAAATTGACTTTTTAAAAGCAACTGATTTTTATCTATTTAAAACACAATTATTGCCAAGGAAACATAAGATAACGCACTGAAATATTTTTCCTAGTTTCAATGCATAAATGTATTCTTTCCCTAGGGTGAAATAGACTTCATCCTCGCTAATAGAAACACTATCTGCAAAGATGTCACAGTGCTAAACAGGTTTGACACAGGAAGCGACCATAGACTAGTGCGTGCCAGGATATAAATCAACACCAATATAGAAAGGAGAATACTAGTCACCAGACATTCATTCCCTACAAGAGATGTCCTGCAACTCAATCAGGAAACCTATCAAAAAGAACTGGAGAAGACGCTAAAGCCACCGACACTTCAGGATAAGGACATAGATGAAATCCTCAATAAAATATCGCATGGCATAACTACAGCCACAAAGAAAATATGCAGTAAGATAAGACAGAGATCAGATACTAAATTAGAACCCGAGACGATAGATAAGAAAAAGAAGAAAGACTGAACAGAGATTCCCCAGAATATAATACCCTAAATAAGACAATGAAAAAGAAATAAGGAAAGACCTAAGAGAAACAAAACAAACAAAATCCTGGAAACTATAGAGAAAAATAAAGGCATGAGAGTTCTAAGATCGAACCAAGAGAGGGGAAAACAGAAAATTGTAAAAATAAAAAAAAAACAAGGAATCATAATCACAGACAAACAAGTAATTAGAAGGGAAATACAAATATTCTACGAAAAGCTCTACCAAACAACTATACCAAACCCAAAAGGACCACAATATATATAATATCACCATCAGAAATTAAATACGCACTCCAACAGATGAAAAACGGCAAGAGTCCGGGAGAAAATCGAATAACACCGGAACGGCTAAAGATGGGTGGAAAAACACTAATAGAGACAATAGGAATGCTGTTAAACAAATGTCTGATAGATGGAAAAATCCCGGAACCATGGAAAAATGCCGAAGTCGTGCTAATCTACAAAAAAGGGGATTGTTCAAATATAGAAAACTATAGACCAATAAGCCTGCTATCACACCTATATACACTTTTCACTAGAATTATCAACAATCGACTGACTACGAAACTAGACTCCTACCAACCGGTAGAACAAATAGGCGTTCGAAAGCGCTTCAGCACTACAGACCATCTGCAAACAATTAAAGCAGTCATCGAGAAAACAATGGAATGCAACATACCCCTATATTTGGCGTTGTTGGAACCTGGTATTTTCTAATAGCAATGGAGGACGCGAGAATCGATTCGAGATACTCTACGCTTATTAAGAAGATCTATGTGTTCAAAAACCATTTTGAACACTTCTTCAAATCTAACGATTTAATTTTTGTACAATTTAATATTCCACGCCACTGTCCTCGCATTCCAAACAAATTAAAATCCATGCGATACTACTAGCGCCATCTGCTGTAACCACGTTTAGTCATCTGAAACTGGCCATGTATCCTACGCTATCTGACCAATCATAGCGCTTCCCGCTATACCCCGGCGACCGAGTCGACCAATCACTGTCTCTTAACGGAGGTAATCAAGTTAGCTCCTAAATTTCCAATCTTTAACAATCGATTTTTATAAAAATTAGTTAACGTATTTCGACCAGATTTGTTAAAATTCACAACGTTAATTTAGACAATCGCTGACGTAAAGTTTTACATAACTTCTCAGTATTTACATTATTCGCCCTTTCTATTTCTGGAGGATGTACGTCCCGCCAAAAGAGGCGGAGACCAAGGGGTGTTAACAACTTCTTCAAGTTGATCTAGTTCCCAGTTCCCACGTTCGAGAATTAAGCAGAGCGTAGTCTCTTGAACCTCGACCATGTAAGTCGCAAAAAGCGCCCCCCCCCCCCCCCACCCCGTTTCTAGCCGGCATGGCGCTGAGGCGCCATGCCGTGAAGTTTTCACGTTTTGAGACCTCATAATCTCTCTAGTTCTTTACTCAAGTGACATAGTGATATCCAAGCATAATCATCTTTATATCAAGCCTACAATAAGGTATTTATCGGCAACCTGACTGCCGTTATTCTCACGAGTCTCACGCCGTGCAATGGCGTCCCAATTGGTCTCATCCATGGGAGTTCCACACTCTAGCCCTGTCTTGAATCACACTCAATCGAGCCTAGTCTCGGAATCGCAAGTAAGTAAACGAACCTGATTACAATCGCATTCTCACAAAGCCTACAAAAAGGTCTTTATCGGCATCCTGACTGTCATTATGGAGACCCACTGATCTCTAGTTCTAAGCCTACAAAAAGGTATTTATCGGCATCCTGACTGCCATTATGGAGACCCACTGATCTCTATAATTCTCGAAGACTGTACCATACGCATTACAGTCCCCAATGGTCTTGCCCATGGGTTGTTCAACATTCTATATGACGAGTATACCACTGGGTTGCTATACTCTTGCCTTATTCTCATATAAGGATTACTCTACACTAGTCCGCATACCTACCCATGCCTTATTCTCATATAAGGATTAAACGGCACTAGTCTGCCAATATACTGAAGTTATCACAAGGCTACATCCCATACGCGGATTTCAGCTTACCTATGCTACCTGCATAGCATATTTAATAATCATTCATGCGTGCACCAAGAAGCCGCATTCACAAAGCATTCATGTCATGCCATATGCAATAATTGCATACCATATCAACCTACTACATTCCAGTCATTCTTGTTTGCAAGAAATTGAACTACATTGCAAATAGAAGCTAGCAATAGACCTAGCAAGTATTTTTTAAAGTGACTTTCCCCCAATGTTGGAAGATAACCTGCTGAACATTGAACTTTATTTTTAAAGATAAAAAGGTACCCATAAAACTAAAGAAGAAATCTTACGGCAGCTGTATTCTGCCGGTTCTCACCTACGGCTTGGAAACTATGGCAATAACCCGAAGAGCAGCTGAGCAACTCAGAGTCGCACAGAGTGCCATGGAGAGAATAATGCTGGGAGTCACCTTAAGGGACAAAATACGAAATGTACAAATACGTGATAGGGTAGCAAGCCTGAAGTGGCAATGGATTGGACATGTGGCGAGACAGGACCCAAATAGATGGACCCAAAGAACGGCACTCTGGCGACCAAGGGGAACAACAAGAAATGTGGGACGACCGAAAAAGAGATGGATAGACGATGGTAGAACGGTGGCAGGGGGACAATGGATGAGATTAGCGAGAGATCGCGAGAAATGGAAAATCCTGGAAGAGGCCTATATTCGACAATGGATGGACACGGGCTGGCGAAGAAGAATGTGTTTGGATTTAAATCATATTAAATCATAATACGAATATACAGAGAAAATTATACCGTGTAAATCGACACGTTATTACAATTTGTGGGGTGTTTTCTCAACAGTATTCAAGTACACTGCAATAAGCTACGCATGCCAAATAGTTATAAACCTTAGTACTTTCATAGAAATGGGAGTGGTTGGACAGCTACGGCCACCGCTGCCCAGTTAGACCGGGCCAACACCGCTTCCTGCAAACCGCCGCCGGTCATGTCCACCTTTGCTATTTCAGACACGCATCTCTCCGCTAAGCCAGTCCCAAGCCTGGGGCCTTGCCACGTAAGGTAAGGAAGGAGGAGGGATCGAGGAGGAGTAACACCTCGTTAAAAAACCTGTTCAGTTGGCTCCGGCTGATAGCACCCGGTAAGGGTCCCTTGTCCAAGACCACACCGGCGGAAAAGAAGGGCTTTGGTACGGCATATCCGGCGTAAGTGGCAACCCAGCTTCTAGGGTTATAGTGAGCTCTCTTTTGTCTTGGAAATTTCCAAAGGCGGAGGAACGAAAACTATCGTCAACAGCATAGGATGCGAAAGGCAAATGGGAAACCATCGCATTATTAATCCCAAGGAACTTACTATGGCAACACAAAATATAAACACGGCCTCTAGTCTCCGGGAGGCGTTCAATCATCAGGGGGTGCTAAGAATCCCCGGGTTTAGAATAAAGGTTACTACGTGAAATGTAAGGACACTGAACAAAGCTGGAAAATTAGCCAACGCTGAACGTGAAATGGAACAAATGAAAGGGGACATACTGAAGATGAGCGAGACAAGATGGAAATGAAAAGGATATATTAATGCGACAAAGGGTACTACTCCGGAGGCACAACATCTGAGAATGGCGTGGAAATCATCATCACATCAGCAATGACACGTTATGTTAAGAACTTTCTGCCAGTAAATGACAGAGTATTGCTCCTCAAAATGAGTGGAACACCATTTGACTTAAATATAATACAATCATACGCCGCAACCTCAGAAAGGCCCGATGAAGAACTGGAAGACTTTTACAATAACATTGAGGAAGCTAAAAAGCATATAAAAGGCACTGACATCAACATTTTCATGGGAGACTGGAACGCTAAGGTGGAGTCGGACTTAGTAGAACAGATAGTGGGCCCTTACGGGCTAGGAGACAGCAACGACCGGTGAACGCGCTTTGTGCAATTCTGCCAAGAGAACAATAGTGTAGTCACCAACACATGGTTTAGACTACCAAAGAGAGACGGCTATATATATGGAAATCACCCCAAGACAATAATGTGAACATTGTAAGAAACCAAATAGACTTCATCCCTATCAATAATAGGTTCCGCAATGGCATAGTCAGTGCAAAAGTATATCCTAGCTGCGTCATAGATTCGGACCACAACCCAGTTGTGACTACCCTGAGAATTAAATTGAAAAAAAAATCGAGAAACCAAACCCGAAGCCTAGAATAGACTGGATAAATACTGACCAAACAAACATAGAGCAGTATAGACTTAAAATTAAAAGACATAAAATAGCACTGTACACACCAAAATAATAACGCAAAAGATGGAGATATCGAGGAAATATGGGCAAGCTTTAGAAATATGGTGATAGAAGCAGCAGAGCAAACAGTGGGTAAAACAGGCAAAAATAATCGAAAACCCTGGATAACTGATGAGATACTACAACTAATGGATGAAAGACAAAAATCAAAGAATAAAAATACCGCAAGATTCAGAAAACTCAAAAAATAGAAAATCTCCTCACAACTGCTAAAGAAAAATGGCTAGAGCAGAGATGCGATGAAATAGAAGACCTACAGCGTCAACACAAAGACAGAGAACTCCACCAGAAGATAAAAGAAGGAGCAGGCCTATGGAAACCAAACAGTATCCCCATGATAACAGGAAAGAACGAGAAAATCGAATTAGATCCAGAAAAGGGAAAGAAAATTTGGGAAAAGTATTGAAAGGAACTGTTTGGAGATGAACCGCCAAAGGAATATTCGCCTGTAGAAAATAATGATAGCCTACCCATACTGAAGTCTGAGGTCATAAGAGCAATCAGGGAAGCAAAAACCAACAAAGCCCCGAGAGAAGATCTCACTACAGCAGAGAACTTCAAGCGAGAAAGCCATCACAGGGTTAACAATAATTTACAATCGAATATATGAAACCAGAACTCTCCCAAAAGACTGGCTCATCTCCACCTTCATTGCCATACCCAAAGAATGCAGAGCTCGGAAATGCGAAGATCACCGGACAATATGCCTGATAAGCCACGCAGCTAAAATATTTATGAAGATAATATTCAAGATTACCTGAGTCACTCGCAGTACGGATTTAGAAAGACAACAGGAACGCGGGAAGCAATTATAAATCTAACACTAATAGCAGAAAGATACCTGGAAGTGCAGAGGAAGCTCTATGTTTGCTTTGTGGATTATAAAAAGCATTCGACAGTATCCAACTACTAATACATGTCATGAAAAAGATAGAACTGGATGAACAGGACATAATTCGAAATATATATTGGAACCACGAAGGATGCATCAAACCTAATAACGGCAACACGAACTATGTCGAAATTGAAAGAGGAGTGCGCCAGGGATGCATTCTCTTCCCCTTACTATTTAACGTATATGAGGAATATATAATACAATCATCACTAAACAGCCGACAAGACGGTGCCAAGATCAATGGAATTGTAACCAACAACACCCGATAAGCTGACGACAGTGTAGAGCTTGCTGAAACTAAAGAACAACTATAGAGCCTTATGGACATTCTAAGAATAGAAAGTAGAAACACGGGCCTGGAAATAAATACAGCTAAAACCCAGACTATGATATTCAATAAGAACCCCCGAGAAGTCCTTAGAGCTAATCTGGTCCTAAATAACGTTGTCCTGAAGGATGTAAAAAACTATACCTATCTGGGCAGAGAGATCAACAGCCAATTGGACCACAGTAAAGAAATTAGAAGAAGAATCGAAATTGCCAGAACTGGATTCATGAATATGCGTAAGATACTTTGTCACCCGAAGCTCCCAGTCGCGACAAGACTCAGAACCCTGAAATGTTATATATATAGTCCCTGCTTTTGTATGGTAGTGAGAGCTGGACCCTCAAAGAAGAGGATACGAAAAAACTGAACGCCTTGGAAATGTGGATGTACCGCCGAATGTTATGGATAAGCTGGACAAGCAAGACCACAAATGAAGAAGTACTAAAAAGAATACACACACGCCCACATCTTATTAACACCATAAAAATAAGAATAACAGCTTATCTAGGTCATTTAATGCGACATGCAGAGTACGAACAGATTCAACTAATAATGGATGGAAAAATCGAGGGAAAACGGGGTATAGGCTGGAAGAAATCATGGCTCTGAAATATACGTGATTGGGCCAAAATTGACGGAAATACGCTCATACATCAAGCATATAGGATAGAGACCAATTTGCCATAATAGTTGCAAACCTCAGCAAAGACGGCACCTTAGAGGAGGAGGATCTCTCTGGACCCGTATTCTTGAGTCACTGGATTTGCTCACACGTGCATTCAATAGAAAGATTCGTCCATTTGGAAATACAATTAATCACTATTCTCACGTGGGAACTGTTGCAATAACTCAAAAATTACCCCCAGCACTGTTGCATATAAGGCTTATTGTGTATCAACGGGAATGCTCTACTCTATCTTACTCAAGAAGGTTCGCTCCAGCAGAGTAACAATTGATTGATGAATAGGCAGTACCAAGTAGCATGTCCACTTATTAAAACGTTTGGCACACTCATTCACAAAGATCTTTATTAATTAAATATTTAATTAAATAAGCTAGTTATAATAAGCTATGTGTGGGTAGGTACTCATGCATTCTATATGTGTAATTTAACATAATTTAATTATAGTATTATTAATAGGATTGGATTTTCGTTGCAGAACTTCTGTCCTCTATAAAACTTAATAATCCAATATTTTCAACGAAAACGTTTTCAGTAAAATATAACGACACTTCCAGAATCCTTTTCAACCTCCTCCCCTCCCCCCATTATTTCCGCATTCATTACATTTATTAAGTAGCTTTATTTGCAAACTTCAGGAACAATAAATTTGCCTTTTTGTTTTTCGCAGGAAACAATGCTTTTGTTTCGCCACTTCCTGCTGTCAACGTAAAACCCGCTGACAAACTGACGAAAGGGTGTTTGGCCAAATCCGCTGTTCGTTGTGCTTTTGCCTGATAATTAGGATTTTGCGGGATGATGCTAATGAAAAGGCTTTTTCGGCTCGTTGCAATTTATTAAGATATGGGGAGATGCTTCGCGAGTGACATCTCTCTAAACTAAACGAACTATAATTGCTTATTTATGATTCCTCATTTGTTATGATATTATATTCAATTAATATATTTTTTTGGGCGTCGTCAATCATAGTACATATAGGCATCGTGCGCCTGCAATCATGCGCCGCGGCTTCCACACCAAAACTGCGTTGCATTACGCTGAACCGGCAGAACCCACTTGGGTTCTCGAAGAAGCAGCCGACAGCCGACCGTACTATATCTACCAACAGCTACTGCCACCACTGCACAAACAAGCCTCTCTCTGGACCGGTATTCTTGAGTTGATAGAACTGGCACACGTGCAATGAAGGCTCATTGTGTCTCAACAGGAATGGTCTGCTCTACTCTATCTTACTCAAAAGGGAGGGGGTGTGTTTTTAGCGAAATCAAGGTGCCGTGCGGTTGTAGAGAAAAGTTATTTGTGTGATTCTATCCTTTGAGGATATAATCGGTTAAAAGCTGATAAACGTAAAATGGACGCATATTGTAAAATAAATAATTTTATCGTGAATAAATAAAAGGCTAATTTTTTGAATGCAGCAATTAGATGACAATGACCACAAAATGCATAATTTCTACATATTTATCGGTGAACAAAAAGGGTAATTACGTTTATTAATTATTCGAAAATTGCTGCATTATTTTCAATTGTCCTCTATATTGTTTAACAATAGTTCAGCTGGTAGTTAAATATTTAGACTACGCAAATATTTAAAATTAGTCCTGAAATTTCATAATAAATTTAAATTATTTCAATTGTACATACAATGATAAGGGTTATCGGGGGTGCAATTTAACATAATGAGAAATTACCGTAAATAATTCCGTATAACGTGCACGGAATGGTACTTCTTTCTCACGAGTATGAAAGTTGGTTACGATACAAATCGCAGGCAAATCATTTTATAGTACTAATTGTAGTAGTGTTTATTTCATGTAAAGTTACAAATTATGTATCACATGTTAAAAATTAAAAGAAAAAATATACATACACAATTACTGTCAGGTACTCACGATATATGTGCAATCCCGCCCTGTGTAATGTATCAAAGTACTTTCCTTGTGCACATTACTGCCATAAAGCTGCAGCGTTTAAAATCAAATAATATGTAGGTATTTCCAATAACCAAAGTCATTTCAACTGCGTCAAGGATTTATTCCGGCATCAATAAAATAGAAGACATCAACGAATACAATATTTCATTTCCTGTCATTGGGTACTCAATTTTATACACGGCAATTTGCTTTTATGGTGCGGATTTTTACTGTTTTGAATATAAAATCGCGCTTGATGCTATTTCCATATCATGTCATTTGTTTAAGTAGAAATATTGTTTTGGAAAAATGGTTTAGGATGTCGCACATTAAAGCTTTAGCACAAACTTATGAGTTTCCAGAGATAACTTTGAATTTCTTAGAAGTATGTATTTCATAGTAGAACAGATTAGCTTGAATTGCTTTTGGAAGATTGATACTAATGTCATCTGAAATGCACGTGTGAGCAGTTCCAGTGACTCAAGAATACGGGTCCGGAGAGACGCGTGTCTGAAATAGCATAGCAAGCGGTGTTGGCTCTGGGCAGTGGTGGCAGTAGCAGTTGGTAGAGCTAGTATGAGTATGGTGGACTGGCGACTGCTTCTTTGAGAACCTGCAACGCCGTTTTGTTAACTCGGCGATTAGTGGGGAATTGGGGATCGGGTCACAGCCACAGCCACAGCAGGTCATTAGGTGGGGATTTCGGCGCCGCATGATTGCAGGCGCACGATACCTGTATGCACTATGATTGATGACGCGCTATCTACGCAAAAAATATTGTCACGAAATGTTTATTATCCCGTGACTCCACGCTTTGTTTAGCGTGCAGAAATATAGCTCAGACTCGAGATCGTCCTACGTCAGGTGATAAAGAAAGCACCTCAGTTAATATATTTATTCCTGGTTTGAATAATTGCTAGTTTCAGCATTCGTAGGATGCATCCAACCTACGAAAGTTGATCTTTGAATTTCACAACCACAATTTTATGTAACATTAATAAATACAAAATATTATATTATGCTTTACTCTAAAAGAGCTTCTTCTTTCTGGCTTGTCTCTTACTTCTTGGTGGCTACATTACATTCTCTGGCAGCTGCAGCAAAAGTATCCATCTTTGCATCGGCATCGTGTAGCATTGTTGGGTATCGACATGCCGGTTTTGCCTCATCTCTACTTGAGCGGGTATTCGGGGAGTACTTCTGCAGAAGTCACCGGTCACCGGTCATAGTGCTTTTCTTTTCTTTCCTTTGATTGGTACCCTTGTCAAGTCGACCTCGGACACTCGGACCTTTGACGTTTTGTGGTATCGTGGTCATGGTCGTGATTTCTTTCTAAAGTGGCTTTTGGCGTTGTGGTACAGCCTAGATAAACAAATTATATTAAAATTTATTTATTGCATAAATTGGCAAAAAATTGTGTTTGATTGTGCACCTTTTGGTCGGCTTGTGCTCCTGCCGAATGCAGTTCTGCAATATGACCGGGAATTTGCCTAAGATATTTGAATTTAGGCAGGTATACTACCAAAGGTAAGCGTTGTGTTTCTTATCACCATTATCTGCGGAATGCTATTTAATGAGAATGGATGCTAGAGCATAGAAAACCCTAATCTAGGGGTGTTTGATTCATGTGTTTGAGTTTCTTGGAAAAATTTCGCGTGGTTTCTTTACTGACTGCGAGGTTAGAGTAAGGTCAGAGGGGTGTGGTCAGTGTCAATGGCCTATTCGACATCGTACTCCATTTTATGGAATTTGGGGCTTAGATATTGGAAAGAAAGGTTTTATATAAATGTTACTTATTCCATTCCAAGCTGTAGGTGACATGTATTACTACCAGTTTGACATGGAAGTAATTATGTGAAGATTAATTATTACTTTTTTAGGTTACGGAAACATGGAATAGGAATATTAAGAGCCCCAGGAGCTAAATGACTTAGTTATGTTCTGGTTAACTTTCATTGCTAATATGTTAATATTCCCAACATCTTCCAGTTGTTCCCTGTTATTCCATGGAATAATTTTTGTACCATATGCTGGATCCTTAAATATTGTTACGTTTTTCCCGTGGGTTCTTAACAGAATTACAACTTTGCTATTTTCAACTAATACTATCTTTATTCACTACCACTGTATACAATTTAACACTCTATACTACTCTTATAACTTTACCACTAATATCTATTCAACACTTAATGATTAACTGAACTGCCTAGCTAACCGACTTAGGTCTGCTTATATATAATCTCAAATCTATCACGAATATTCGGGAAGTATTCCAAGGCCACTCTATATGATCTCGACGAGGCCATCGAGATAATTCCAGCTATCCCGTAACTTCGCGGCGGGCCGGTCGATGATTCATACAGACAGAGAAGCGAGGGGCACGGCGGGGCGGCTAGTTCTATAAGGTAGCACAAAAACGTTCGGATGGTTGTTAGTCGTGACAATATGCTTTCTGCAACTGTATGTAAGTAGCATAATTTATTGAGATGATTGCTTAAGTTTAACTGAGACGATTGGAATAAACTCGCAAGGATCTGATAAATTGGTAAATTGATATGTGTTATTTACAACTTAATATTTAATTCTTTGTGATATATATACATTGTTTCTCTATACACCTATTTCTATTCTATTTTCTTTATATTAAATTCTCATATCTTAGGTTTCCTTATTCTAGGTTTCTTTACTTAAGTTGTATTTTATTCTATCTATCTTTGCCTGTAACTAATTTACTAGCTTTTTATTACTTCCTTATATATTTATGCTTCATTTTTAAACCCATATTGTATATACATATTTTGCTTATATATTTCCTCAATTGATGTATGCTTCTCAACAACTTTTTTTTATATGTTTCTCCAATTATTTCACCTTATGTATGCAACTTTTTTCATACTATATGTAAACACTTTTTATTTATATAACATTTCATCTGGGAACTATGCCCTTCTTGAGCTTCTATGGTACTAAAACGGAGTTTTATCCACAATACCGAAACAGAATTATTGCACTCGACGCGCGTTTCGCTAACCATGTTAGCATCATCAGGAGATGATTAAAACTAAATTTAAAACTCTACCTAACTCGCTTTTATACTAAATGTTTGCTTAATCAAGCGGAACCAAAGGAACCAATCCTGGAATCCCACTAGTCACGCTTGATCAACCAATACAATGGACTATACGGAATAGGCCCTCTATCTCTATTTAAACTATTCTTACATTTAATAATTTCCATACTTTCATATGCGTCTAATAATCTCCTATCAGTTATATTATGAATTAATTTTAAATTGCTAATTGTTATTCTATGATTGTTATCAAAAGCATGCTCGGCAACACTTGATTTTTCTGTTCTACCATACTTTAAATGAGCTATGTGTTCCTTGAATCTCGTTTGTATAGATCTTCTAGTTTGCCCAACATATTTTTGGTTACAATCCATGCATCCAATTTCATATATTCCACTTCTTTCTAATATTTCAATTTTGTCCTTTGGACCACCTAATAATTTCTTAATGTTGAACTGAGTTTGGTATACTAATTTTAAACCTACTTCCTTAAAGACTTTTTGAAGTCCTCTAGTATACTGAGGATTATATGGTATCGAGACATATTTTGTATTTTCATCCTGATTGACGAAAGAAGTGGAATCACGAATGGTCTTTCTAAATAAATGCCTATTAACTAGTCTATTTATTAAGTTAGTATTGAAACCATTAACTTTCGCTATATTCTTAATTGTCTCCTTTTCCGTTTTAGTGCATGTTGCCGAAGGTTCCAAACCCCAACATAGTTCTATGGTACTAACATTTTTGCTTAGACTTCCTTGATCGTCAGTCAGCTACTTCAGTCCATATTATATGCTCAACTTTCTAATGCTTAAATTCTTGGTTGTGACTTTCTCATTTAGAGAATTCGTCGTTGTACTCTTATTTAGGCCGTAGAACACTTACTTTATAATTGTTTCTTTGCATACACAGTTATTATTTCCTGTATATACCCTCGATACACAGTTTTATTGGCACCTCAGTTTTTGTCCTTTTCTCAGTTAAGATAATCATGCAACTGGTCCATTTACTTCTGTTATACTATATAGCTTCACATTTGTTTCAATTATTTATTTTGCATACATAGTTTATTAGTTTTATAACCAATATTTAGCCTCCTAAATGTCAATATAAATTTCTTATTATATTTGGGTTGCCTTTTAAATTTGACTTGCTCCCAAGTGACTTGTATATTTATTTTTCTATGGGCACTTGGGTTATAATTTACATTTATTTACATTGAGGCATTGCCTCTCACCTAATTTTTGTGTTTGTCTTAGTTTCTTCTTAGTTTCTTTTAGTTTGCCTTTAATGTTTATATAAAAATTTCCAAGTTAAAGTTCAAACTTAGGACAGGGTGATATTTACTTAGCAGCTTATGCATTTTAGTAGTTCACAATATATTAATTGAATATAATATCATAACAAATCAGGAATCATAAATAAGCAATTATTGTTGATTTATTTTAGAGAGATGTCACTCGCGAGGCATCTCCCCTTATATAAATAAATTGCAACGAGCCTAAAAAGCCTTTTCATTAGCATCATCCCGCAAAATCTTAATTATCAGGCAAAAGCACAACGAACAGCGGATTTGGCCAAACACCCTTTCGTCAGTTTGTCAGCGGGATTTACGTTGACAGCAGGAAGTGGCGAAACAAAAGCATTGTTTCCTGCGAAAAACAAAAAGGCAAATTTATAGTTCCTGAAGTTTGTAAATAAAGCTACTTAATAAAATGTAACGAATGCGGAAATAATGAATGAGGGGGGAGGTTGAAAAGGATTCTATCAGTTTCGTTATATTTTACTGAAAATGTTGGATTATGGAATTTTAGAAAGGAGAATAAGTTCTGTAAACAAAATCCAATCTGATTAATAATACCTATTATAATTAAATTATATTAAATTACACATATAGAATGCATGAGTACCTAACCACATATAGCATATTCTAACTAGCTTCCTTAATTAATTAATGAATTGATCACGATTTTTATGAATAAGCGTGCCAAACATTTTAATAAGTAGACATGCTACTTACTATTAGTTCTATTAGTACTGCCTATTCATCTATCAATTGGTACTATGCTGCAGCAAACCATCTTGAGTGATATAGAGTAGAGCATTTCCGTTGAAACACAATGAGCCTTATATGCAGCAGTGACAGCTCCCTCATGAGAAGAGAGGATATAATAGAAAATAATTGTATTCTCAAATAAGCGATTCCTTCTGTAACGAAGTTACTATATTTTTAGGGGTATGGTATGCCCTCCGGCTAGCTTTCTTATTTTACGGGCTGTCAACATCATTATTTTCCGAAAAAACTAATTTAAATATTCTAAATCCAGTCCCATAAAATATTCCGTCGCGAAAAGTCGGGAAATCGGTTTGCAATTTTCCGCAGTTCTCGCGCTGTACCGGTAGTAAGTCGCGCCACTCGTGGCAAAACGGCGCGCGCGAGGTCCCCACCTAACGGCCAGCCGATGACGCGATCCCCACCACGCGTCGAGCTAATAAAACCGAGCCGCATCGCGCTAAACAGGCTGCAGGCAGAACACACCCGGGTTCTCGAAGAGGAAGATGCCAGCCAGCCAGCCGCCCATACTAAACCAGACCTCTGAGGATCGCCAATGTAAGCTGCCCAGCTGAGATCGGACCCACATTGCTTCCTGCCTCGCCGCCGCAATGACAGCCGCCACAAACCGCCATCGCCACCACCTATCTTGTCCGCATTCGCTGCTGCTATATAGATATTAGTGTAGGTATATCTCTCTCACTTTCACACTACACTAAGCTGGTCTCGGCTTTCGAGTCCGATTAGTTATTATTTCACTACACTGCACTTACACACGCACTCTCTCTCTCTCTACACTACAAGTCGGCCTTGGTTTATCAAGTCCGGTTGGCTCTATCTTTACAAGCTCTCTCTCTCACGCTCAATCTACCTACTAAATGTTCCTTACCTAGCCTACCGCCTCAACGACGGGACGACGGCGTAAAGCCGTAGTAGCGAAGTACGACCGGAAAGCAGTGACGAATTCGCGCACGCGCATTACGGGATTTGTATTTTATACATGCAGGAAGCCTCGTCAGGTCATTTACTACTGTATCTATCATACCGCTTTCATCCTTAATATCGTTACCGTTCGATCCTTATCGCCAACGCTTCATGTTTCAGCACATCTTCTACGCAACAGGCCGCGTGTATCCATGACCGTCAGTACCATGTCAGGAGGAGCTACTTTGTACCGTTGGTGGACCGTTTGGAAAGCGAGATCCTGGAGCTTGGACTCGCGTAGATCGTGATCAAAGTAGCTTCGTCATTGCAGTACCGCTTCTTACTATTTGATACCGCGGCGCTGATTCTATTCTCTAAGCTTATTTCTCACCGTCATATACCCCCCACCCTCTGGCAATACTGTATTCATTTATTCTTTAGTCGAGGCTCTAGGTTAGTTTAGTTGCATATGGATAAAAGGTTAGTTAAGCTTTGATACTTTGGCTTAGCATGAGTTTCATTAAGGTACTCACGATAATACAAGGATAATTCTTTAGTTAATACGCTGGGTTGGCATAGGTTTCATCAGGGCACTCATTAAACCATGATTTGTATTTCAAGTGTTGGCCCGATTTAACTGGGCAGCAGCGGTGGCAGTAGCTGTCCATCCACTCCCATTTCTATGAAAGTACTAAGGTTTATAACCATTTTGTCATGTGTAGCTTATTGCAGTGTACTTGAATACTGTTGAGGAAATACCCAACAGCTCTAATAGTTTGTCGTTTTTCTCGGTATAATATTCTCTGTATATTCGTATTATGTTTTCTTCTTCCTCTTCAAGTGTCTATTCGTTCCGAATAATGGCGATCATCCTGGATATGATGACTTTGTTCACGGCTGCTCTAAATAGTTCGGTAGTAGTTTTTGAGAACCATGTTCTTAAGTTTTTAAGCCATGATATTCTTCTTCTTCCTGGTGGTCTTCTGCCATAAACTTTCCCTTGGATAACGCACTTTAAAAGGTGATATTTGCTTTCGCTCCTCATAATATGTCCGAGGTACTCAAGCTTTCTTCTCTTGATGGTGTTCATTACGTCCAAGTCCTTCTTCATTCTCTCCATCACTGCCTTGTTGGTCACTCTATCCACCCATGATATTCTCAGCATCCTCCTGTAAAGCCACATTTCGAAGGCATCGAGTCTTCTTTGTGTTGCCTCGGTTAATGTCCATGACTCCATCCCATAGAAAAGAATCGAGAAAATATAACATCGGAGGAGTCTGATTTTGATGTCGATGTTGAGGTTGTGACTTTTAAACAGTTTAGCCATTTATTTGGTTGAAGGTGGCCCTTGCTTTCTCTATTCTACACCTGATCTCTTGTGAGTGGTCCCAATTATCATTGATCATGGTTCCCAGATAGGTGAACTGTGTTACTCTATCTATTCGTGTGTTGTTGATCGTTAAGCCGTATCTTCCACCAGTTTCTCTACTGATCACCATGAATTTGGTTTTACTAATGTTAATTTCTAAGCCATAGTTATTGCTGACGTCTTTTATTTTGTTCATTAGTTCTTGTAAGTTGTTCATATTGTCAGTGAAAACCACAGTATCATCTGCGTAGCGGCTGTTGTTCATTCGTTCTCCATTCAGCAAAATTCCTATGTCGGTATTCTCAAGGGCCTCTTTAAAGATTTCATCCGAGTAGAGAATAAATATGAGTGGTGACAGGATACAGCCCTGCCTAACTCATCGAAGAATGTTTACTGTGTTGGTTTGCTCTTCCATATTAATTTTAGATCTAGCTGATTGATTCCAGTAAAGGTTTCGGATGATCCTTAGATCTTTAGCATCCATCCCCGTATTCATCAAGACGTCTATCATCTTTTCGTGTTTTATTCTATCGAACGCCTTCTGGTAGTCTATAAAACAGGCAAAAATCACAGTTCATATCCCTACAGCGCTGGAACAATACTTGTAGACAGAAAAGTGCATCTCTTGTACCCATGCCCTTCATAAATCCAAATTGTGTATATGTCACCCTTTCCTCGCAGATCATATAAATTCTTCGTTGAATGATTTTGTGGAACAGCTTTAGCATGTGACTCATAAGACTAATTGTTCTGTAGTCACCACATGCTTTGGCTCCCTGTTTCTTTGGTAACATTATAAATTCAGAGATAAGCCATTCTTATGGAATGTTCCCAGTATTGTAGATGTTAAAAATTCCAGTCAGGAATGTGATGGACTCATCGTCAAGAAGCCTGAGGAATTCCGAATGTACTCCATCCGGCCCTGGAGCGTTTCCTTCCCTTAGAGTATTAATGGCAGCCCTAACTACCTCTCTCATGATTTCAGGGCCGGACTGAGCCTGAATGGGGGGTGGGTCTCCTCTCTCATCAAAAAACAACTGTTCTATATAACTCTTCCAAGTTTCTTTAATACCTTCTCTATCCACAATCAACTCTCCTGCATCATTTACAAGTTTTCCCACATTTTTCTTTTTGAACTTTCCTGTAACGTCTCTCACCTTCCTATGTAAATTAAACTCATCGAATCTGCTTTGCAAAACTTCTATTTCCTGGCATTCCTCATCCAATTCTTTTTGTTTGGCCTCTCGAATTTTCCTCTGTATGTCCCTTTGTATGCTTTTGTATGTTGAGGAACTGTTCTTTTGTTTTCTCCGTTCTTCCATGAGTAACAAAATTTCTTCTGTCATCCATGATTTATGTATCGCTCCATTATTCTTCAGGTACCTATCTTTGACATTAGTTGTTGTTTCAGCAAGTATCATTACTTGTTCTTCTGTGTTATCAGTCTCCTCCGCAATCAGTCTGTATTTGTCCTTCTTGACTTGGTTCCTTACTGTGTCCAAGTTTTCCAAGTTTATTTTTTGGTTGTTTTGTTTTATGTATATTCTTAAATTTTGTCCTATATCCTCCGACAAGTGGATTGTGGTCCGACTGTATGTCTGTACCCGGGTATGTTTTCACGTTTGTGAAGCTGTTTCTATATCTTCGATTTATTAAGACATAATCTATCTGGTTTCGGATGATATGGTCTTTTCCTTCGACTCTGGGACAAGTCCAGGTGTATAGTCGTCTGTCTGGTAACTCATAGAAGGTTTTTGTTATTACTAAGTCATGTTCGGATGCAAATACACTGAGAGTTTCCCCCCTTACGTTTCTAACGCCAAGCCTGTGAGGTCCAATGTGTTTCCCTTCTCTTCCCTTGCCTATTTTGGCATTGAAATCACCCATTAAGATAAGGATTTCTTGTTTAGGGAGTTTTTTTATAAGATCTTTAATCTGAGAGTAAAATTCTTCTACTTCATCCTCACTGTGATCAGTGGTAGGTGCATATATCTGTATTATGTAGGTGTTCACTGGTGACGTATTCAATTGTAGGAGCATGACTCTTTCGTTCATAGGCACAAAATTAGTGACGTCTCTAGCAACATGCTTTCTGATAATCAATCCCACTCCGTGTTCGTACCTTTCATTAGTTGTTCCAGAATATTACACTATATAACTCTCCATGTCGCAGTAGCCGGAGCCTCTCACTTACTCCCATGATCTCTATATTCAATCTTCTCATTTCCAACAGCGCACTCTGAATTTTACCAGCTCGAGCCATTGTCTTCATATTCCATCTGCATATTCTCTTAATGATTTAATATAATTTAAGCCCAAATACATTTATTTCACCCCAGGGAAAGAATAAATGTATGCATTGAAACCAGGAAAAATATGTCAGTGTGTTATTTTATGTTTTCTTGGCAATAATTGTATTTTAAATAGGTAAAAATCAGTTGCTTTTTAAAAAGTCAATTTAAAATAGCTTTTACCAAAAAATAAAAAAAGGAATTGTCAAATAAATACTTTTTCAATTCGAGCTGATACCATATAAATAACGACAATGTTATTGTGTCATCCATACCGTTTTAATTAAAACACACAGTAATAAATTTACTTTCGCTCCAATCCTACAATCCCATAAAATAAATACAGATTAAAAAGGACTGATTCGAACGACGAATGCCGGCATCAACATTTACCCTTTATTTATTTTGAGGGGACGTGTATATATAAGTAACAATCTGTGCTTTATAAAGGCTTACTCCCGATTCCGCTCCAAAAAGGGTCGAATCATAAAAATATGGGAACGCGTAAAGAAACGTCGAAAAAATATTTTTAGAGGAAAAGATCCGTGTTTTGACGTAAAAACTGAAGCGAAAGTTTTAAGAGATTGTCGTCCAATATAAATAAACGTAAAAGGACAAACGTTTTCATCTTTATTTAGTAGTTTGGGGCGGTAGACACGAACTGTCGCCTATGATGATTCTAAAATGTTATTAGGGGTGTATATCTAGCAGACATGAAAATAAAATAAACAGAACTGTATACACAACTACGAATGTAAGAGTATTTCAGCATATTTCACTGTCAAGTGGCTGTGACATCATAATATTTCTGAAATAAATTGAAAAATGTTAAAAATTGAAATATTATGTAGACACATTATACACCTGCTGAAAAGGTCTTTGGAGAATTTATCCTGTTGGTAGAACTGACGATAAAGTTATGAACCTCCAAGTGGGCTAAATAAGCTTTACCAACGGATTAGATTAGCGGACGAAAAATGCGACTGCCAAAGATGTGTCAATAATTTTTAACCTGAATTGTTTCGTATATTTTTGTCATGAATGAATACTATTATGTGTACTCAATATTGTCACCTAAATTATTTAAAGATGTTAATTTCGGGAATGTAATTACATTATCAAAAGAAATAGTATATACTGTCACTACAAATTGAAGAATATAATTAATTAAAATCGCACAGAAATATTATAAAATTAATTATGCTTGTTATAATAATTTTTTATATTTTCATGACTTTACGCTCGTCGTGTCGGTATCCGGCTGAAACTATTGGATTACACTAAAATTTATTGGCCATCTGACATTCTTAAATTAACTGATTTTTTTTGAAGCATTTCGAAATGTATCTCTTAACATTTACAAATTAGATCCTGCACAATATTATACTTCCCCAGGTTTAAGTTGGGATGCTATGTTAACAACGACAGATGCAAAATTAGAATTGTTAACTGACATCGATAGGTTACATTTTTTTTCTACAACTACCTCTGAAAATGAAGATTTCCACACGCTAGATAACCTCTGAAAATGGCATTTTTCACACAGCGTATGAAAAACTTTAAAAAGTAAGCCGATATGAAGTTGCATTTGAACAATGTATAAAATGGAGAGCCGCAAACAACGCTGAAACTTTTTCAGAAAATGTATTGTTGGTATATTGTGTTGAATTATCTAAAAAGTATAAGGCTTCGACGCTGTGATCAACATTTTCAATGCTCGAGGAAATTTTGAATACAAAAGAGAACATAAATTTGAGCAAATATATGAAACTTCAAGCATTCCTTAAGCGAAAGTCGGAAAATTACATGCCAAAGAAACCTCTGATCCTGACAGAGAATGATTTTTGCCGGTTTCTGGAGGCAGCACCCGACAAGAAATTTTTACATACTAAGGTAAGCATAAATATCTACTTATAAAAATCTTATAATAAAGTATTGTTTACTATAACCAAGCGAAGCAAGACATGCATGCATGCATGGGCTCATCGTGATATTGGTGGCAAATCATATAAGTCTTTTCTGCTTTATTTTCAGGCAGTGGAGCAGTTGGACTATCTGGAGCCTAGTTGAGCCGGATATTGGTTGTTAAGGTTTCCTAAATAGTACCATAATAGTAGCAATCAGGGGGTGAGTTGGACGAACGCCATACAAAATCAACAAATAATCTCAAGATCAAATGCGTTAGTCCAAGTGAGCGAAAGTCAATAGATCACCTTGGGTTAGTATGGGTTCAAGTAAGTTGTGCCTAGGTCATGCAAAGTCAACAAATAATCTCAAGATTAAATGGGTTAGCCCAAGTAGGTGAAAGTTAAGAACATTCAACGTCAAGTAGGCGAGACCTAGTCTACTGTCTGGTCAACAGCTTAGGGTGGAAGAGCCAGCAAGTGTAAGGGCACTCTTTGCCCTGCGGTCAAGAAATTGATCCCAAAGGCGGAAGAACTATTGATTAGTCAACGGCATAAGGATGCAGAAAGCAAGAGAAAACTACTGCATTAAATATCTACGGATACCCTTGGTATAAATCATAATGGCCAAGTTCAGAATCAAATTATTCTGAGTAATAAGTTCTCCAATCGGATCTCCGGCGGGAACAGGGATGAACAAGACTGTGAATACAAATGAGTGCAAATTGGTGCATGGAACGTGAGATCCATGTATGAATCTCGAAAGATGCATGATGCTGTACACGAAATGTAAAGATTGAAATTCAACATCCTAGTGGCCAGATCCCAACAGATGGAGGCATGCTGTACTTCTCTGGGAACAGTGATAATTATCACAGACATGGTGTCGCAATTGCTGTCCCGAAAGATATTATGGCGTCCGTTACCAACTTTGTTCCCGTTTCAGATCGTGTCTTGCTCTTGCAACTAACTACAGACCAACTCTAGGAAACTAAACATAAATACAAATATATGCCTCTATTGCAGACAAACCTGAAGAAGAAATCGAGCTCTTTTGCGAACTTATCAGACAAACGCTTTAATCACTAAAACCAAGAGATATCACTATGACTCTTGGAGACTTTAATGCGAAGGTCAAAAAAGGAAGATATGACAAGTACATAGGTGAATATGGATTAGGGATAAGAAATGGAAGAGGCGATAGACTAATACAATTTTGCCAGGAGGGAGAGATGATAATAACTAATACCTTCTACAAACTTCCAAAACCACGACTCTACACATGGAAGTCCCCACAGGACAGTGACCAAAACCCGATAAAAAATCAAATAGACTACATCCTGATCAGCGCAAGATATAGAAACAACACCAAGCCAGTTAAGACCTATCCGGGCGCTGATGTCTCCTCAGACCACAATCCCTTAGTGACCCAGATGCACATCAAACAAAAGAACTCCAAAGAAGAGAGAAACTCGGATAAATACAGGGCACTTAAGAAACCAAGACATTGCAGTAACACAAAGGAAAAATGGTGTAGTATTAAATCAGCTTTATTGGAACCTTCAATAGGCATTTTAAAGAAAGAGACACCCACGAGAAAGAAAGAATGGATAACTAACGAAATTCTTAATCTCATAGATAAGAGAAGAAGCTATAAAAGAAAAAATGAACAACAATATAATGAAACACAACGAATCCACCGCACAAAAATCAGAAATGCAAAGAAAGATTACTACAAGCAAAAATGTGAGGAAATTGAGGAGCTACAAGTACGACAGTTTTAACATACACAAAAAAGTCAAAGAACTCACCGGCACCAGTAAACAAAGGCAACTCAATATATTGTACAACAGCAACGGGAAAATACTCACAGAAATAGAAGAAAAGCTAGAAATATGGAAGAATTATATTACACAACTATTCGAAGATGAGAAGCATTTGATAAAGTTATGATGACCTACTCATCGAACTATTAGCAAAGAGACGGATAGACCTCAGAGACATAAGAATAATTTTAAACCTATACTATGACCAAAAAGCAGTAGTACGAATAGAAGACATGACATCAGAAGAAATATAAATACAGGTTCACCAATGCTCTTTAATCTGTACACGGAGGACATAGTAAATAGGGCACTGGATGATCAGGACACAGGCATTAAAATTATCGGCATGACAATAAATAATCTGAGGTACGCTGACGATACAGTTATTTTAGCTGGAACACATGCAGATATACAGACGCTAACTATTAGAATGGTCACAGTAAGCGAAGAATATGCACTATCACTAAACATAAGCAAAACAAAATATATGGCGATAACAAAAACAACTAAGGATATTCGTAGGATATATGTAAAGAATCAACCTATTGAAAGAGTAAGAGAATAGAAATACCTAGGCACAACCATTTATGAAAACGATGACAGCTCCCAAGAAATACGAATCAGAATTGAACAGGTCAAAAATGCATTTACAAGGATGAAGAGACTTTTCTGCTGACGAGACCTAAACCTTGAATTAAAAATACGACTGATGAGATGCTATGTGCTGTCTGTATTATATTATGAGATGGAAGCCTGGATGCTGAAGGTAACCGACGTGAGGAGACTAGAGGCATTTGAGATGTGGATATATCGGAGAATATTGAATATTTCACGGGTAGAGAGAATAACCAACATGGATGTGATGAGACGTATGCATAAGGAAAGAGAAGTAATCCCAACAATTAAGAGAAGACATGTCATGAGGGGAGAAAAATATCGAATGCTACAAATATTATGCAGGGAAAAATTCAAGGAAATAGATCTGCAGGAAGGGGACGACATTCATGGCTGAAGAACCTTAGGGAGTGGTTTGGATGCAGTAATAATGAACTATTTAGAACTGCGGTCTCAAAAATAAGAATTGCGCTGATGATTGCCAACCTTCGAAGCGGAGACGGCACCTAGAGAGTCACCTTGAGAAAACAAGGGTGGTGGAGAGTACTCTCCGTCGTAAATATACTACCCAATATGATGAAAAAAGACGCAACAATATAATAAGAATTTAATTTTTTATTAAGGTGCCTATAATATCCAAATGTATCCTAATAAATTTTAAATCAAGCTAGACGACTATTTTTGCACCAAAAAAGCGGTTAATTATTTCATTAACCAGCATTGACAAAGTGTAGTTGATTTTCTGAAAGCGTTGCGAATAATCTAAATTGATGATTGGAGCCTAGCATTCCCATAGATAAGGAAACTGGAAATCACTTTGCACTAATTTGAGCCAAGATTACTCTTACTAGCGATGATAACGGTATATTTACTTAAAACTGCGTTTTGCATTGTTAACTATCGCAATATTCCATTTCTGTATGAATGATATTTAAGCATATGCGCAGCCTAATTTAAGCGATAAGTAATTCTTACAGGAACCTCGTAAGTTTGGGTTAGGAAGTGCTAAATTCCCGACATTACTAGTATAAACTATGCTAAGTATTCAAGATTTAACCCACTTATTTAAACTTTGTACAAACAGCTCTATCTCCTTAAAATAATAGTTCATCGATTTTCTCTTAGAATATTGCATTGCAGCGTTTTCTAATTGCTTATTGAAAGAGGATCGGCGACCTAGAAAGTCCCTTAGACGTTCGGCAAGGGTTTTAAATTTTCTTCGATGAATTGCTTTAATAAATAGCGTAAGAACACGGTATAATATCAATTAACTAATTGGGCAACTTTAAAAATTCAATTAGTTTTGCCCTAAGTCTCATGACTACTTTCAATAGACCGTGAAAGGCGTTTATTTTATTTGCTTTATGGAGTTGTTTATTCTTAGCATTAAATAGGCAAGAGAAGTCCCTGAATACGTCCCACGTTCACTTTATTCATCCCAAAATATTCATGGAAAAAGGTACTGAATATTCGCGACACTCTTGTTCGATGAAATACTATAATATTATATATTTTCTCTGTATATGCATATTTCGCAAATTTTGATTTATGCCACACGAACATTATTTCAATCAATTACCTTACCATATTCTTCCAGTTAGAACAAGCAAGACCTAGATTTTTCTAAAAACAATTATTACGATAAATCACAAGAAAATCCTGTAATCGACTTTCGTTGACCATTTAATGATTTATCTAACTGAAACCGTGCCGATTCATAATTTCGTTGGATTCGACTCTCATTTTTCTAAAATTTATTATCTGACATGAGCCGCGCTATTATGGGCGGATTTATCCGAAACGGCGTGAAATAAAGCGGGAAAACGGTGTGTGAAAATGTTTACAAAAGTAAGTAATGTTATTAGAAGCATTATTTATGAGGGCAGGGATAACAAGAAATATGTTGTTAACGAAGTGAATGAGAATGGCTTTTGGAGAATTAATATTGCAAAAATGTGGTTAAAAAGGATTATCGTTTCGATTCGTAGTAGTGATTGGTTTTTAAGTTTTTAATTTAATTCATGTTTTACTGTTACCAGTTCTGTTAATCAATTAAATCAAGTTATGAAATTATTTATGTTAGTGCTCATTTTTTCAATTTCTATTTAAGACAGTCGTAAAACAATGCGTCAAAGAAATTTAAATATAGATATTTTAGTTACCACACAAGATATCAAGATTTGATTCCGGAAATTCGATTACTTTATACGCAGATGACGAACTACTACTTGTGTAATTTCATACGCGAACTGAAACCCTTACATATTTGTAAATGTTCATTAACCCGAAAAATTTTCAAAACAAAATTTTATTTCTATTTTCCCTCGCTGGAGCGATCTTTGATTAAACACAAATAAACTGTTCCAAGAGATTTTCTATATTTTCATTTTTTCCAATATACAGGGCTTTGTTGGAAAATTTCGACATATCTGACCTTATTCTACGGTATGTGAATGGTACTCCTTAACTCGTTAAAAAACTAAATAGGCCTTTCCAAACCAATTCATCTATCACTTCGTCTATGTTGATATATTTGCAGAAAGTTAGGGGCCTGCGCACAAAGCTTCAACTTCTTTTTGAGAATGCTTCATACTCTCAATATGATATCCTAGTTTTCAATGAAACATGGTTGACGAATGACATAGACAGTGCAGAGCTCCAGATGTTTAACTGTAATGTATACCGCAAGGATAGATCCACTGACACTAGTAACTTTGCAATAGAGGTCGGCGTTCTAATAGCAGTCTATAACACGATTAATAGCAAAATATTATCAGCAGCCAAATGCTTTGAACAGCTATTTATAGAAGTCGAATTTACTAAATAAAAATTCATTCTTGCCACAGCTTACTTACACCCAGAGTTTCTTTGAAAAATATGCAGAATTTGGAGAAAACCTGGAAAGACTATCTGAGGAATATCCTCATCACAGATTGTGTGTCTTGGGTGACTTAAACCTACCCAACAGTCTGTGGACCAAGGAAAAATTAGCTTCAGTGGCAACCCCCTCAGCAGGATGCACACAAAATGAAATTCAATCCATTCAGGTGCTATCTCATCTATGCTCCTACCATAACCTTTTCCAGATAAACACGGTGAGAAATATTAATGACGGCTGTTTGGATTTAGTGTTTTTGCAAGATAGAGACATTATGGTAGTTGAAGCCTAAAATGCTCCACTGCCAGTGGACCTTTATCGTCCACCACTCTCCTTTTCTATACAATGTGAATCTGTTCATTATAACGAATCTGGTCTCAAGGGCGATGGCTTCTATAGAGACTCTCAATCAATGGATGTGAATGCAGTGATTGATTTTTTTTATCCCAGTTCGAATGGGACAAGTTATTTAATAACAAATCACTTAATGATATGGTTAATGTATTTTATGATATTGTTTACTTAGCAATTGATATTTTTGTTCCTTTAAAAAGTATTGAGCTGAGAGATATCCTATTTATTGGTTTTCCCAAGAACTTAAAGAAATAATAATTGGAAAAAAGAAAACCCTTAAGAAGTATCTTAAATCTGGGTTTTATTCCGACTACAATAGATTTTCTATTTTAAGTGTAAATCTTTAAAAAAACAATGTTACCAGAATTATATAGCTTTAACTGAATCGTCTCTTAGAAACAATGTTAGGAATTTTTGGAAGTTTGTTGATAGCAAAAAGGAAAGAAGCTATATACCGTCGGTTATGCACTTCGGTGATGTAAGTTGTTCTGTTGGAGAGAATTTGTTTGCAGAATACTTCTCAAGAATGTATAGTGGCAGAGACTGTGTCCTGGAAGACTCGTTACCTTTGGGGGACACAAATCTTTCCCAGCTTAATATACCAATCTCATCAATTTATGAAAAGCTATCAACTTTAAATATGAGCAAAGAACCTGGTCCGTATGGTCTCTCACCATACCTTATTAAACATTGTAGCTTCATACTTTCTAAACCGCTTCATATTATTTTTAATCTGTCCCTTAAAACTGGAACTTTTCCATCCTATTGGAAATCAAGTTTCATAATTCCCATACTAAAATCAGGTGATAATTCTCTAGTCGAGAATTACAGGCCTATCAGCATCTTGAGTTGTATTCCCAAGGTATTCAAAAGTTTAGTGTGCGACTACTTATCTGCTGGTTTAAACGGTTGCTTCATCGACCAACAATTTGGATTTCTTCCCCACCGCTCTACTGAATTAAACTTGCTTGCATTTACAGATTTTCTCTTGGAATCATTAGAAGGAGGGCCCCATGTACATGCTGTATATATAAATTTCACTAAAGTCTTCGATAGAGTAAACCATAAAATCCTTATCAAAAAACTGAGAGATAAGGGAATTCAGGGAGATCTTCTAGAATGGTCAATGTCACTAGAACACAAATTGTACGTATCCAGAGCTTTCAGTCCATTGAGATTAAGATACCATCTGGTGTCCCACAAGGTTCTCATCTGGGACCTATACTCTTCAATATTTATGTAAATTATATTGCATCCTGTTTTATGTTCGCACTTTTCTTGCTGTTTGCTGATGATCTAAAATTCTACATGAAAATCCAGAACCAGGATTGCCACAAACTTCAGTCTGACCTCGATCGCTTGTCTCAGTGGTGCGATCTCAATGGAATGGAATTGAATATTGACAAATGCCAGTTGATGATCTTCAGAAGTTCGATCCATCACGTTTATAACATAAACGGCTCACCACTATTGCTTGCCTCTCAAGTAAAAGATCTGGGAGTGTTGCTTGATGGTCACTTATCTTAAATTACTACAAATTTTTGGGCTTTATCAAACGTTGCACTAAGGATTTCCTAAATGTTCATTCCCTCAAACTACTGTTCTGTTCCCTGGTGTGACCACATCTGGATTATTGTTCTTGTGTTTGGTCTCCCTCTTATAATATCCTCATACTAGCCATTGAAAGAGTGCAGCATAAGTTTTTGAGGTACACATCATTTAAGGGACAGCATAGAGTTGAAAACGTTATTTACTCTAAAGAATTCTCTTCAGATTACATCCCTTCAGATTCGTCGTATGCACAGAGATCTCACTATGTTCTATAATTTATTGCACTCTAATTATCATAGCCCTGAGTTCACATGTAAACTCGGGCTTCATGTCCCCTCTCGCCAAACTAGACTGAACCAATCTTTCCAAGTTAATTCTCATCGCACTAACTATGGACATAACTCGTTTTTGACTAGACCGGCTAGACTAGCAAATAATTATTCAGCCCAATTAAACTGCTTCGAAAATCAAAATTTTTTTAAGAAAGAACTAAAAGACTGCCTGTAACATGGTGTACTTTCTTTTTTGCTATTACTATGTTACTTCTTGATTTAAGAATCTTGAGTCCCTATATATTTGAGTTGTTTGTTACACATGTACTGCTTGTTTACTCTTTATTAACTATCTGAGTAATATAAGAAAAAGTTACGTTTGTGATACTTAGGTTAGGATTTAGGATTAACGTTTAAATTCTTTGTAAACGTCCTTTATATTGGGCAATAGCCCGTTGAAAAATATAAATAAATAAATAAGTATTTATATAAGTGAAGAGTTACGCCTTACAGATGAATAAACTATACCATCTGCAAATGGCTCAGAAAATTTAAAGTTGGTTGAGAGTATATCAAAGGTGAACCTATTTCCGCGATGAGATCGTGAAACACTAAGTCGATAATGGAAGATTGCCTTCTGGTTATTATAGATTTAATTCCACTGATAAGTTTCTCTTACGGTACTATTTAGGGAACCTTAACCAATTATTTGGTAGTGCGAAGTACTAAAACATGTAAACTTCTACTATATCTGACAGGATTTTAGGATTTTTCCAGATTTCTCTAGTATTTTTTAGGATAAGATGAAAGAACATGCCCAGAAAACTTTTGCCAAGTACGGCAGTAATTCGTTTAAGCCCCACTGTAGTAGGGCTGGACAGATGCTGTCAGTACCTGACGATTTGAAGGGTGAGAAGCTTAATATTGTCCATCGTATTTTGACTTCACTGACTATTTGGTTGGCACTTTGCCAGTCCAAATGAGCAGGTTGGAAGTCTGTCTCCTCTGGCCAGTTCCTGTCATTTATTGCCGACCAGGAAAATGGGTCTGCATAAGCAGTTCAAGACTGTCTTGTAGGTTAAGGGTCTTGGTGCCGTCCTCCCTTGTTAGTAGACCTAGGTCGCGATCTTTGTCTTTTGCGAAGACTTTGTGGAGCCGTGCAGTCTGTGAGTGATCCTCGATCTTATCACAGTAGGCCCTACAGATTCTAAGTTTAATTTTCTATATATCTCATGGAGTTTCAGGATTTTCAAGATTTTTTTAGTATTTTTAGGATAGAATGAAAATGATGATTTTGGTCAGTCGTTGGACAATGCACCGGACCGGAAAATTTAATATTTCGGAAAACCGGTTTCATATTTAAGTTTCTCGTGTAGATTTTTAGATACTACGTTAAATTCTTTATATATCTGACAGGGTTATAGGATTTTTCAAGATCTCGTAGCATTTTTAGGATAGGGTGATAAAGAAGATTTTAGTCAGTCGCTCGACATTGCACCAATCCGGAATATTTAATTTTCTGGATAACTGGACTTCTATTTAAGCTTCGTTTGTCGATTTTTAGATTCTACGTTAAATTTCCTATATATCTGATGGGTTTTAGGATTTTTCAAGATTGTTTAGTATATGTAGGATAGGATGAATAAAATGAGTTTGAGGAAAACTAGGCTCTTACTCAAGCCTCTGGTGTTAATTTTAAAATTCGACGTAAAATCTTCTATATATTTGACAGGGTTTTAGGATGTTTCAAGATTTTTTTTTATCATTTATCGATAGAATGAAACAAAAATAATTTTGATAAGTCTTTGGACAATGCACCGGTCCGGAATATTTAATGTTCCGTAAAACTGGACTCTAACTCAAGCTTCTCGTGTAGATTCTTAGATTCTACGTAAAATATTCTATATATTTGATAGTTAGTGTATTAGGATATTTATTTCTATTATATTTTAGGACAAGGTGAAAACAATTATTTTGGTCAGTCGCGGAAAATGCATCGGTTCAGAAAGTTAAATATTTCGGAAAACTAGACTTTTCTTGAAGCTTCTCATGTAGATTTCTAGATTTTACGTTAAATTTTCTATATATCTGATGGAGTTTTAGGGTTTTCAAGATGTTTTAGTATTTTTAGGATACGATGGAAAAAAGTAGTCGTTGGACAATTCACTGGTTCGGAAAATTATTAATAAACACAAAACATCATAAACATTAACGTTTTTTTTCTCAAATTCCAGTAAGTGGCAACTTCCCCAGGGGGTGGGGGGCATGGCTCTCCCGTTTGAAACTCTATTTGGGGATTGGCAAAGTAAACTCGAAAATTTTACATCAAAAAGTAATCTAATAAAAATTCGATGGTACTACGAGTACCTAGTTAATTTACGTTCATTTGATGTCTTATCACTGAAATTCCACAAAAAGCCTTGCTATTCTATCAACAAATTCTAAAAATCGCTGTTTTTTAACAAAAAAAAAACATGAATATTATTGTTAATTCGCTTTTGCTTGTTGGACTATTCAGTGATAACTTTTATTAAGTGCATAAAGTGTAAGAATGGTTTATTCTCTTCAAGAAAGAACTGCAATTAATTTCATATATGGAGAGATTCGAAAGTGCGCACAAAGGACGGCATTGGTTTTCAGTGAAATAAATCGAAATCGTGAAGTAAGTCACAGATATATGCTGGATTTGGTGGCAAAGTTCTCCGAAACTGGTTCGGTGAGTAATAGAAAAAGAAATAACCTACGAGTAATGAATTAAGGAGCTCAAATTGAGGTTTTGAGATTATTTGCTGCAGAGCCCACCAACTCCTTGCGGAACA
The DNA here is from genome assembly GCA_016904865.1 of Pissodes strobi. Classification (NCBI taxonomy): domain Eukaryota; kingdom Metazoa; phylum Arthropoda; class Insecta; order Coleoptera; family Curculionidae; genus Pissodes; species Pissodes strobi. The sequence goes on from MU183803.1 coordinate 86,742, forward strand.
GACAGCAATACCACACGAGAATGTAAGAAAAGCACTGAAAATGCATAAGCTCCATCCATACAAAATTCAGATACTTCAAGAACTCTATGACGATGATTTATCAAGAAGAATAGAGTTTTGTGAATTCGTGAGTTGTCATGTCAACGCCATCCCTAATATTCTGCCGAATATCTGTCTCAGCGATGAATGTTCATTTTTTCTAAATGGACTTTTTTCTAGATGGAATGAAAGGACATACACAATATCCTCAAAAAGTTAATGTTTGGGCTGGTATTCTTGGAAATGCCATTATTGGTCCTTTATTTATTGAAGGAAACTTGACAGGTGATCTCAAATTGATGCGGAGGGTAATTCAGTTTTACAGGAGGATTTGTTAACATTCGAGCAGGCCGGTGCTCCACCTCATTTTCTTCCGTGGTTAAATGAGAGATTCCCGGATAGATGGATTGGCAGAAGGGGACCAATTGAATGGCCTCCAAAATCACCGGATTTAACACCCAGACTTTTTTCTTTGGGGACGTCTTAAATCCATTGTTTATAAAACACAACCTGCTGATATTGATGATCTTAAAAGGCGAATTGCAGCAGAATGCCTGTCAATTCCCGGTGAAGTTTTCCGAAATGTTAGGGAGGAGTTCGAAAACAGACTTTATTATTGTTTGCAGGAAAATGGACAACATTTTGAACAACTTATAAGAGAGTGCGTAAGAAGATCCCATGTGTTTTATTGTAAAAATAAAAAGTTATTTTTGTCGGAGTAAATTAATCCATTAATAAGAAATCAATTGTTTAAACTAGATTTTCTTCATGTTATTCAACGATTTTAACGGTGTAACCTGCTCTTCTAATCATTTGTACTACAAGGAGACCCAATGCAATAATTTTTGTGTAAACACTAACCTTAAACCCAAAATCTCAATGCAGGCAAGTTTAATTGTTTCTGCAACTGCAACTTTAAAAGGCGATTATTCGGAAACCTCTAGACAAAAAGCAACAAAATAGGATACCACTGAAAAGAGAATTGGACGCCCTTTAAAACGATGTGCCACTTGATCCCCATTCCCATTTTAGATTCTGACATCTACCCTTCCTAGGGGGTTGAAAAAGAAGGCTAAAAATATTCAAGTGTCCTGTCCCCCTTACAAATAAAATTTACGTTTCTTTCCGAATTGTCATATTTTTAACTGCAAGAAAGATATTAAGGGTGGGAAGTTTTCAAAATTGACACCCCGTATATCTGGTAGGGTTTTAGGGTTTTTCAAGACCTTGTAGTATTTTTTAGGACAAGGTAAAAAAAGAAGGTTTTGGTCAGTCGCTATACATTGCACAAGCCCGGAATATATATTGTTCGAGAAAACCGGTCTCGTGTTCAAGCTTCTCGTGTGGATTTTTAGATTTTACGTTAAATTTTCTATATATCGAATGGGGCTTTAGGATTTTTCAAAATCTCGTAGTATTTTTTAGGATAAAGTGAAAAAAAAAAGATTTTGGTCAGTCGTTGGACACTGCACCGGTCCGGAAAATTTAATATTTCGGAAAATCACTTGCTTGTTTAAGCTTCTCGCATAAATTTTTAGATTCTACGTTAAATTTTCTATATATCTGACAGGGTTTTAGGATTTTTCATGGATCTCGTAGTATTTTTTAGGATAAAGTAAGAAAAAGAAGCTTTTGGTCAGTCGGTAGACATTGCACAAGCCCGGAATATTTAGTGTTCCGGAAAACTGGTCTCGTGTTCAAGCTTCTCGTGTGGTCCGGTCCGGAAAATTAATATTTCGGAAAACTGGTTTCTTATTCAAGCTTCTCATGCAAATTTTTAAATTCCACGTTAAATTTTCTATATATGTGACAGGGTTTTAGGACTTTTCAAGATCTAGTGGTATATTTTAGGATAAAGAAAAAGAACAAGATTTGGGTCAGTCGTTGGACAATGCACCGGTCTGGAAATTTAAATATTTTGGAAAACTGATTTCATATTCAAGCTTCTTCTATAGATTTTTAGATTGTACGTCCAATTTTCTATATATCTGACAGGGTTTTAGGACTTTTTAAGATCTCCTAGTATTTTTTAGGATAAGGTGAAAAAAAAAGAAAATTTTCGGTTAGTCGCTGGACATTGCACCGGTCCGGAATGTTTAATTTTCTGGAAAACTGGACTCTTGTTCAAGCTTCTTGTATATATTTTTAGATTCTACGTTAAATTTTCACTTTATACGACAGGGTTTTAGGACCTTCCAAGATCTCTTAGTGTTTTTTAGGATAGGATTGGTCAATCGCTGGACATTGCACCGATCCGGAATATTTAATGTTCCGGAAAAATGAACTCTTCTTCAAGATTCTCGTGTGGAGTTTTAGATTCTACATAAAATGCTTTATATATTTGATAGGGTTTTAGGGTTTTTCGATATCTCTTACTATTTTTTTTGAAATAGGGTGAAAAAAATTATTTGGTTCTGAGGTAACCCGCCTATTTAAAATATTACTTCATTAGACCTTATACATTCGGTTTTGGGACACCCCATATAGATGTAAAGAAGGAAACAGAGAAAAACAAATCATAAATTGAAGTCGGGTTTTGCGAGGTTTTTTCGAGAGATCGAAAAATGAATCGTCCGAGAGGGGAGACAGAGAATCAAAGACCAGCGCAGTGTACAGTTTATTTTGGTGAATTGTTTTGCTTCGGTGTTACAACATGTCATTACAGGTCGGTAAAATAAAATTTATAACATTGTTATTAACATAATTTGTACAAGTATTTCTTTTATTCTCATGGATAATTCATATTTGGTGACATAACATGTGTACATATTTAATGAAATCGTTTTATGCTGTGAAGAACACTGCTTTAAATGAAAACCAAGATGTATTATTTGCTGTATTTTGGTGCTAAGATTTTAATTTTAGTATGACTGAGAGTGTACGCAAGGGCCTTGATGAATCTATACTAACCATTTCCTACCGTGACGGGAGAATATCCTAGTAATAAATGTAATGATCATTCTAGAGATATTGGCCCAATTTGCAACTAAGTAGCTGGGTAGCCTCGGTAATCCAGAACCTCAGTACCTTCCAGCGGCGTCTGGCTAACTAACAAAAACCACTTCAGTTTTAAATGTATTGTTACAAGTAGTACGAATTGTGGTACGGGAGACAGTAATTTAATTAACTATTATACTAATAAAGGTTATACAGCATAATTCAGTTTAGGAATTTAGATCGAGGGTTTCTCAGCCGTACTCTTTCCCCTCGTGAATTTCAGGCTGAGTCCGGCACGTTTTCTCCAATAAATTAGGTGTATTAGGAATCTGTGGTTTAATTTACATGACGCACCTTTCCCTCAAGTTTCCCTAATTGTGTTTCGTCATTCGTCGAAGCGCATTAGGGGTAAGTAAAGTTGTGCAAGATATAATAATAACACAACCTAAGGACAGGTCTTCCTTTTAATCTATTTTGACGGCCATTGGCAAAATAAAGACAAAGCACAACTTTATTTATCTCATTCAACTATGTTGAACAGACCCGGGTAGGTTATACTACAGTTCAGTCGCGGAAAATGCATCGGTTCAGAAAATTAAATATTTTGGAAAACTGAGCTTTTATTTAAGCTTCACGTGTGGATTTTTAGATTCTACGTTAAATTTTCTATATATCTGATGGAATTTTACAATTTTTCAAGATCTACCAATATTTTTAACGATAGGGGAAATTTTTGATCAGTCGCTGGACATTGCACTGCACTGGTCCAAAATATTTAATATTCCGGAAAATGGCCTCTTATTCAAGCTTTTCGCGGGGATTTTTAGATTCTACGTGAATTTTTTGCTATATATGAGAGGGTTTTAGGACTCTTCAAGGTCTCGTAGTAATTTTTAGGATAAGGTGAAAAAAAGAAGATTTTGGTCAGTCGCTGGACATTGAACCGGTCCGGAATATTTAATTTTCCAGAAAACTGGACTCTTCTTCAGCCTTCTCGTGTGGATTTTTAGATTCTACATAATATCTTCTATATATTTGATCTCTTACTATTTTCTTGGAATAGAGGGAAAAAAAGATTTGCTTCAGAAGCGAAAAATGAATCGGTTCAAAAAATTAAATCTCTCCGAAATCTGGACTGCTATGTTTGAACTAGAACTAGAAAAATATTATGTAAACAAGACAAACTATGAACAGCGCAGGCAATTATGAACCTTAAAGTTGCAACGGTCAGCAGATTTTGTTATATAAATAATCGAGCGGAATATCAGTCCCACAGACTTTTGTCTCTCACCTATTCCGCTCTCAGCCACTGCTGTCCACAGGGACGTGGTAGTGGTTCTAGCCATATCCTAATCCTCAAACCCAACTCAAGAGGGGTAGCTCATTTTTTGGGGGATACCCGGTTAGTAGATTTTATTATATAATCGAGCGGATCATCAGTTCGGCACTGTATCTCCACGGCCTAGCTGAGAAGCTGCAGTTCACAGGAATGCAGTGTCTTGAGGGATACCCGCTTAAAGTACTAAACATGGTTCTACAATAGAGCTATTAAAATTTTACACGTTAAATAGTTACTTGCGGTGCATTAAAGTGCTTAGTGAAATTAAGATTAAATAAATAATTCAAACTATACCTGAACCGAAAGACATGCGTATTTTTTGATCAATAGACATTGTTATTGTTTTACCAAAGTGTCTTCTTTATCATGTCTTTTCACCTCAGGAGACTTGAGAATATAGAGCAGAAAAAGTACGTTATATATTATTATTCAAGGGTAGTCATTCGAAAGATTTCGTTGGAGTGATTTCAAGAAGCGACCGACCCATATAAAATTTTGATCCTGAAACACTTATACATGGTTTTTCAACAGCGTTAAATCTAAATTCGTTCGAACTCCCGATTCCTTTTCAAAAGTTTAGGGTTCGCTTATATATCGTCTACAAGGTTGCAGAATTTTTATAGAAAATTTAAGTGTATCATATAAAGAAAAACGTATCCCTCTTAAGGAAATTTCTCTTAAGTGCTGGGGAGAATGAATACAACCGAGAATATTGGAGAATGATTTTCTAAACTGTATTCCTCGTGACAATATTTCAAAACAATTTTTTTCATTATAATTATGGCCGCTTTGTTCTTGTAATTCAATAAACTAGCCCGAAGATAAGCGTCTCTTTCTTGCGGTATTTTCAAAACGACACTCAGTAAATTGCTTAGTTGGGGGTTTCAAAAACTATGAATTTACCTTTTTGTTCTGTTCGACAAAATATGTTCCTTTGTAGCTGGCTGACAAAGGGGCGTCTCGACGAAAACCCCGACGTTCATTGTGCCTTTTGGCTTTTCTTGGCTTCCGCTAATGAAGAGGGCTTTGTCGCGAATTTGGAAAGCGATTTATATCAAAATAAAATTAACGGCTTCTATTTAACGGAAAGTTTTACTTTTTTGTGATACGTACTAAATTACTGACAAAATAACAAAAATGAACAAATAGAATCAAGGCACAAGAAAAACGAATTGAAAATCTATAAGAAATGAGTCAACATTTGATGAAATACAGAGCAGTTAAAAAAACGCAAATCCAGTTAGTGAAGTAAACCTTAACAAGGACATCAATAATAATAATAATATGAAAGTGTAAAACATGGCCTAGCATAGGGTCACTTGACTTAGAATTTTTATTCAACATTATTTTGACAGATTCGACTTTAACACTTTTTAGGCAGGTATCCTTCAAGGAATACGGTCCAGTTAACTGCGCTTACCGAGTTGAATCTGACGATTCGGTTATGGTTAGAGCCCCTACTACGTCCCTGTGGACTGCAGTAGGTGAGAGACAAAAGCCTATCGGACTGATGGTCCGCTTGACTAATTATATCATCAAATCTGCCAACCATTGCAACTTTGAGGTTCATAATTGCTGCGCTGTTTGCTCGCTTTGTTTATAAATTAACTTGAATGTTTATATAGTATTTTCTAAGTTCAAGTTCAAACTTAGGACAGGGTGATAATTAATTAGTAGTATAAATTTATGTCTAATATAATTAAAAATAAAAATACTCAAACTGCTACATAAAATGAGATGAAGGATTTATTAAACTGGCTATGATTGTTTATATGAAAAAATAATAAACCAGCAAAATAAATTGTTAATAAAAATTAATAGTAATTAAAAAAAGAAGATTCAAATCTAATAAAATGCTACAGAAAATTACATTGAATATTGAACCGGCTATGTTTATACGAAAAAAGAAAAAATAATAATAAAGCAATACACGCTAAGAGTAAAAATAAAAATAAATCAATATTAAATAATTGAAAATAAAGAGTCCCAACCAGCGACACACGATAAATGAAGAATTTATTAAACTGGCTTGTTTATATAAAAAATAATAAAACAGCAAAAAAACCTATGAGTAAAAAATAGAACCTCCAAATAAAATGTTAATAAATATTAATAATAATTAAAAATAAGAAGATTCAAAACTAATAAAATACTACAAAAAATTACGTTGAATATTAAACCGGCTATGTTTATATGAAAAAAGGAAAAAATAATAAAATGGCAACAAACGCTAAAAGTAAAAATGAAAAATAAATCAATATTAAATAATTAAAAATAAAAAGAGTTATTATCGCAGATATAAAATTTAAAAAAATCAGTAAATATATTGTTTAGGATATTATAACAGTTGGAAAATTGGATCTACAATTTGATATATACAAAGAATATAAGATGTGAAAAAGAATCAAAATATGCGCCATTCAAAGTGTATACATTTCTGTCTAATATAATTTAAAATAAAAAAAAACTCAAAATTAAGAAACCGTTACATAAAATTAAATGAAGGATTATTATTAAACTGGCTTGATTGTTTATACAAAAAAATATAAAAGTACAAAAACGTTTAGTAAGAAAGGCGATAAAACCTCAAAATAAAATTGAATAGTAATTAAAAATAAGAGGATTAAAAACTAATAAAATACTACAAAAAATTACGTTGAATATTGAACCGGCTATGTTTATATAAAAAACAAAAAAAAATATTAAAAAATCAATAAACGCTAAAAATAAAATTGAAAAATAAATCAATATTAAATAATTAAAAATACAAACAGTCCAAACTTATGAAACACTCTAGAAACTAACATGAAGGAGTGCAAAATCTGGATGTTGTTGGATAAATAGTTGCTAATATTAGCTTTCTTCATTTCCTCCTTTGTACAAAATAAAAGGTGTAAAATTGATTTCACTTGCTAGCTTCCGATATAAATCACGAATCTGTAATATTACCAAGCTACAAAGTTATAAATGTTTGTATAAAAAAAATTACAAATCATATGTGACCCGCTCTAAAAGGAAAAATAATGACAAATGATCAAAAAAGAAAAATAAATAAGTATTAATATAGTTAAGCAAATGAACCTTAACTAATAAAATTCTACGAAAAAATGGCATTCTTATGTGAAACAATTAAAAAACAACAAAAAAGTAATAAACGCTAAAAGTAAATATGGAAAGTAAATGAATATTAATATAATTAAAAATATATTGATTCACAATTATCAAAACATAGTAAAATATTAATGGCAGGTATAAAGCTATAAATTATAGAAATTATTATTCGATATTAAATAAAAGACGTCAAAAAATCCACAAATAGGCTAAACCTAATGTTTGTACAAAAAAAAATTACAGAATATACATAAAACACTCTAAAAGTAAAATGATGACGAAGGACCAAAAAAAAAAATATTAATATAACTAAGAATAACCCTAAACTAACAAAGTGCTACAAAAAATTGCATGAAGGATTGGTTGTACCAACCATGATTGTTTATGTGAAACAATTAAAAAACAATAAAAAAAGTAATAACGCTAAAAGTAAAAATGTAAAGTAAATGAATATTAATATAATTAAAAATAAAATTATTCAAAATTAACAAAACACAGTAAAAACTAATGAAGGAATAAATGTTAGTATCATGGCAGGTATGAAGCTAAAAATTATAGGAATTATTATTCGATAATAAAGAGAAGGAGAATAAACCAACAAATAATCAACAGATGTAACAAATTACCAGAAAGGACTGATATGGTAAGCCAAATATTTGTATAAGAAAATTACATAACTTACATAAAATACTCTAAAAGAAAAAATAATAACAAAGATCAAAAAATAAATATAAATAAATATTAATATAATTAAGGAAATTACCCTAAACTAACAAAATGCTACAAAAAAATTACATGAGGGATTGGTTGTACCAGCTATGATTGTTTATGAGAAACAATTAAAGAATAATAAAAGTAATAAACGCTAAAAGTAGAAATGTAAAGTAAATCAATATTAATGTAATTAAAAATAAAATGATTCAAAATTAACAAAACACAGTAAAAAAGTAACGAAGGAATTATTATAAATGTTAGTATCATGGCAGGTATAAAGCTAAAAATTATAGGAATTATTATTCGATAATAAAGAGAAGAAGTAAAACAAATCCACAAATAATCAACAGATGTGACAACTTACCAGAAAGTACTGATATGATAAGCTTAATGTTTGTATAAAAAAAAATTAAAAATATACACAAACACTCTAAACGTAAAAATAATGACAAAGGATCAAAAAGAAAAATAAATAAATGTTAATATAATTAAGGAGATGACCTTAAACTAACAAAATGCTACAAAAAATGGCATTAAGGATTGGTTGAACTGGCTATGATTGTTTATGTGAAACAATTAAAAAGTAAATGAATGTTAATGTAATTAAAAATAATTTTATTCAAAATTAGCAAAACACAGTAAAAAATTAGTGAAGGAATTATTATAAATGTTAGTATCATGGCAGGTATAAAGCTAAAATTATAGGAATTATTATTCGATAATAGAGAGGAAACGCACGACAAATCAACAAATAATCAACTGATGTGACAACTTACCAGAAAACACTGATATGGTAAGCCTAATAAATGAGAAAATAAAATAGTAAAATTAACGGTGATACTAATCTGGTAACAAAACTATATGTATATTGAAGCCTACAGGAAATAAGACTATTTTATTTATTCAAGTCCTGGCATATTGTCACGTTTAGTTATTCGTGATGCCACGCCTTGGTTGGCGTGCAGATTATATAGCTCAGATTATGGATGGATCTACGTCAAAGGAGAAGAGATAATTAAGAACGGACTTCGGTAAAACAATAACGTCTAATAGTCAAAGACTTAATGAGTTTACACTGTACTCGATTACTAACATACGCATGTTCTTTCGGTCAAGGTATGGTTTGAATTGTTTATAGGTCTTAGTAATAAAGTTCTTTAAGAGTGGTGTTGTGTTTTAATTTATGGTTAGGTTTGGTTATATCATGAGATAATCATTTAAGTTTCTTGGTTTATCTTAATTTCACTCAGCATTTTAGGGCACTATAACTATTTAACTTTAAAATATCTATCATAGATTCGATTTTAGTACTTTTTAGGCAGGTATCCCCCAAGAAATACGTTCCTGTGAACTGCGCTTACCAAGTTTGGTCTGAAGATTCGGATATGGTTAGAGCAGCTACCACGTACCTGTGTACCGCAGTATTCGAGCGGAATAGCTGAGAGACAAAAGCCTATCGGACTGATGGTCCGCTTGACTATTTATGTCATAAAATCTGCTAACCATTGCAACTTTAAGGTTCATAATATACAATATGTCGATGAAAATTTGATAATATGAATTCACACACACAAAAGATAATAGAAAAAAATATGGGTGGGATGACATTAAAAATAAATAAAAACAGTTAATAACTACAGACGCCGAAAGCAGACAGCAATAAAAAAGTCGTTAAAGAGTTATTTCAAAGGCCCCAAAGGAACCCCTTTTTTTATTGAATAGAACGTATGACATACATTTTATATAGTAACATCATTAGCTTTACCTTCATGTTGATGTTTGCTCATATAAACTTAAAGTAAATATATCAGTATTTCTGATCCGAAAGTAGTTATTAAAAGTTTGAATGTAGAAATCTTAAAGTTCATAAGTTCGCCGATTTTCGCATAACAATAAGTTCAAGGAATCTAGAAGATCACTTTGAAATGTAAATTTAAGTTTTCAAATTGATCGGAGGAGATTGTTATTTGCCTTAAGGGCAATAATACCACCACAGCTCCAACGCTACTGGGAGAAATTAAATTTATTTTAGCGAAAGCGAAAAATCGCTAATAAAAGACGTTTCTATTATTTTTAGCTCAAAGAATGAATTTTAAGTTCGAATGTTCATTCGCAGCATAATTTTTGTATTTCAGAACGTAACAGGTATTTTTAATACAAGCTCAAGCTGCAAAAATTGTGAGAAGTTAACTTTGACCTATACATTTTCAGCGTTCATTATGCTAGTTCAACGAAGTTTTACCTACATTTTTGCTATTATTATCCCTTATTCAATGTATACATTTCCTACCAATTGCTCATTTTAATCTGAATATTTAAAAATATTATGAACTATCAAAAAGCATTGAGCTTAAACGTGCAACGCAAGCCCTCTGTTCGGCAAACTTTGTCTCACATCTGCCCTTCTGGATGTAGTAAACCTGTAACCAGAACCTCATACTGGTGATCAAATCCAACCCTGGAGAGGCCATCTCTGGTTTGAGTTCCCCAGCTCGCAAAAGAAAAATTGGGCAGTGCCAAAAGGTTTTGGACATTGTTTTGAGTGAGGAACATAGGAATAAGATTTTTAATCAAAGATTTAATATATAAATTTAAAGCGATTTTTAATAAATTATTTCAATACTAATATTTGTTTTATTTAATAAAAAAATATATAAAAATTTTAATAAAAATACGTTTAAGATACAACTATTAAATTATAGTACATCTATTTTTAGAATCCACGAATTGTGCGATTTATCCAAACCAAAACATATACAATTTTTCTTAATACTTTTCCTACCAAATAGACATCTGGATGTTTAACTTTCTGCAACTCTTCTCTATAGAACCCTCCTTCAATTTCCTGGTTTTTTCATCTTGAAGCAAATATGTTATAGGATTTGTAAGTTTAACTTTTTTATGAGAAATACTTCATTAGACCAATTCGGTGTGTAACTTTTGGAAAATGCTTCTCGCTGCTTGCTTATTCGCACATAATCACTCACACTAAATTTTGGAACCTTTGGATTAACCACACTGGCTTTTAAATTAGAATGAGTGTTATAATGATTTATGTTAAAATCAACCATTAATGTTTGTTGGAGAATTCTTTTCCCATATCAGTTTGAAGGTTTTTGGGACATTTTCAACGCTTTCCAAATTTTTTCTCATAGCCTGTGTAACTTCTTTTCCTGATTTTGATTTAATTGGTTCCGTCCAAACATATTTTGAGAATACATTAATTACTACCAACATGTAACGATATTCTCTATTGAATTTCCAATAGCGTGTCATTTCGACTAAATCAGCTTGCCATAAATCACTTAAACCTTTTACTAGAACCCTCTGACTTTTGTAATATTTTCTGCATGGTTTATGAAGTTCATTAACATATTATTTAAAGTTATCTGTCATAGTTGTAAGTTAAGAATGTTTATTCTATTAAGATTAGACGTTTTATTACAAGTTTTACATAAAACAAGGAAATATTTTATCGATTTTTTAGCGTTGTGAAAACTGATTACATCAGCTGATATAATTTTAGTTTTCGTTCCATATGTGATTGCTTTTCAGTTTATATGAAGAACAACGATTTCTTTAACACATGTGTGGAAATTAAGAGAAGTGAATTGTAATTCGATAATGATGGCATATTTTTCGAACATCCTCGTTTCCAAAAATACAAACTTTGCAGTGACGAACATGAAAAACATACACACAGTTCACCATTCACATTTCCTCCAGCAAAATCATACTATGACGTCAAACTTAATAGACCAGCAAACTTCTGGAGTTGCAACTTACTTACACTTCATGAACAGGGTGGGTCATCATATTTTGACTGTTCCCTGCAGTCTCTTAATTGCGTTTAGACTATAGGTTCAATATTCCGAAAATAGCTGAACTAGTTATACCAAGTTCACTCTTCAGAAGTCAGCCATATTGATGGGCAGTGTGGTGTCGCGATAGAAAGGTTTTTTTTGAAATACTCCCGTGGGGATCTTTTGCCGGACCCAATTTTTAGTTTCAGGCAGTACCTACCTGCCTGCCTCTGGTGAATTGTTGGATTGGTGTTTAGACTCAGTTCCGTAGCTGGGATTGTTCAATGCCTTCGTCAGAGGTTCTGGCTCGTCCACCTTTTGAACAGCTCTTCAGATTTCTACTAGGAAAGTCCCTTGTAGTTATCATAATCATAATCATAATATTTATTCATGCCAATAAAAAAGATTTTACACACGTCAAAGCAGAAAGTCAAGAGTTCACAAGTTACTCTACTTAATGCTAAATTCTAAAATATATTTCTTATAAACAAAAAGAGAAATACCTACTAATATAAAATTTAGAATATAAAGTGGAAACAATGTTGCTTTACACTGACTCATTAAAATACATAAAAAACACACAGCTGACACGTTTGTCAATAAAAGAAACAGATACTAATTTAAAATATTGAAACAGTCAAATAAATAAAATGACAAACAGTACAATACACATTTAAAGATCATAAAAATCGATGGTTTAAAAACTCCTCATGAGAATAAAAGCTGTTACATAATAAAAAAATTTTAACACATATTTTAAAATTATTTAAAGGCAAGCCCCTTACTTCATCAGGAAGAACATTACAAAATTTAAAGCCCCAAAATCCCGGACGATCCTGACACCTTCCCAAACGGCAGTAGAGAGGCACCAAGTCTGATCTATGCCTTGTGTTATACTCATGTATGCGGGCTGCAAAAGACTGAACATTTCTTTTGACATGGAGCAAGTTCTCCAAAATATACTGGGAAGGCAAGGTAAGGATGCCAAGGTTTCCAAAAGCTGTCCTACAGTCCTCCATATAAGTGAGCTCAGCAAGCACCCTAATGGCCCTTCGCTGAAGGGCAAAAACACGCTTAGCATCAGCCGCATGACCCCACGCCAGTACACCATAGGGCATGTGGGAGTGAAAAACAGCAAAGTATGCGGCTTTGAGCACCTGGTGAGACACCCTGTCGTTAAGACCCCGAAGCAGATAAACACCTTTATTAAGCTTTGAAGTTAGCTGATCGATGTGATGATTCCAAAGTAGACGTTGGTCTAGATTTACCCCTATCGCTTCTGCAGTCTCAGTCCGTCCCAAATCCCTCATTGAAAAGATGATTCTACGTGTTTTATCTGAATTCATCAAAAGTCTATTACTGCAGAACCACTGCTCCACCTTCTCCTGTGCCACCAGAGAACCCTCCAAGGAAGCTGTCAAAGAGTCAGACCGAAAGGACACCGTGGTGTCATCAGCAAAGAGAGTGCATTTTGCTGCTGAGTCAATAAGTGGCAGATCATTAATATATACTAAGAATAGTATGGGCCCCAGGATTGATCCCTGGGGCACACCAATTGTTATGTCACCCCTTGCTGATGTTACCTCACAGACTGATGTCTGCCTTCTAAATATGATGTTATAAGTTGAAGGCTTGATAATCGAAGTTTCCGGAGAAGAATTCCATGATCGACACAGTCAAAAGCCTTGCTGAGGTCGCAGCAAAGAACTGTATCATACAGACCCTGAAATGCCCCAAGGATATCAGACACCAAATCCAAGATTCCAAGGACAGTATTCTTATCCCTTCGAAAACCATACTGGCATTCAGTGAACAGGTTGTTCCTTTCAAAAAAATCCACAATCTGCTCAGCCAGACACTTCTCCAGGATCTTTGACACTATTGGCAACAAGGATATAGGCCGGTAGTTTTCAGGTTTATCTGGAACTTCTTTTTTAAAAAGAGGAACAACCAAAGCTTCCTTCATAGAGGCGGGAAAACATGCCTCTTGAATGCATAAGTTTATTAGCTTAGTTAAAGGGTATATAATTTCGTTTTTAATAGATTTCAACATTTTATTCCAAATATGTCCTTACTGTTTTTGTTTTTAAGATTTGATATTGCATCTCGGACTTGAATAAATAAGATTTCAGAGAATGAAAACATATTGTTTCTCTCAGGATTAAGAGATATGGGGTCAACAACTGAATATGGCATCCCCGATACAATTCCCTGTCCAACACCCAAGAAATAGCGGTTAAAATCATTTACAGAAAGATTACATTCAGGACTCTTTTTAATTTTATTCCCACAAAACTTGTTTATAACTTGCCACATAGTTCGACTAGGATTACTTGAGGAATTAATTAGTCTGTCATTAGCTTGGACTTTGGCAGTTCTGATTGTTTTATAATACCTGGCTCTGTACTGAATTAGTTCATTTTTAGCATACTCTCCCACATACTGTCTGTACACTGCTTCCAGAAAACCAAGCTGCTCTCTCATTCTTTTAAGTTCAGCAGTAAACCATGAAAGGTTATTCGATTGATCTAACCTGACCAAGTACTGCCTCTCTGGAAAACATCTTAAGCAGGCCTCCTCTAAAATGTTAATAAATTTTGTGAACTTACACTCAACAGGAGTATCAATTCGTGATACAAAATCCCACCGAGTATTTGAAATGATATTATGAAAGTTGAAGAGGCCTCTTTGTGTTACATGCCTACAAACCTTTTTGGTATGAAGTATACTACGTGACACATGCACAGTTCGCTGACCCTCACGATCTGAGATATTTGGCCGAATGACCAAAGATGCGAGTATTTGGATATTAGGACTCACAAACACATTGTCTAAGCAGGAGCCCTGCCTAGTTGCAGCCTGAAACAAATGTTGCAAACCAAAGCCTCCCAGGGTATCACACAGTGCCACCACCCTGTTGTCGGTTGTACCAAAATGCACATTGAAATCTCCCGCCAGCAGCACGTATTTAGCAATGTTTAGCTTATTGCATATACTCTCCAAGGCCGTCAAGAAGGTGTCAACATTTCCCGACGGGGATCTATACATAGACACAACATAAAGATCAAACATTTCGATAAATACCAAAGAGTATTCCAAACACATTTCAATATTAAAATCCAAATTAAAATTATTACTAACATACTCTGAAAATTTATTATTTACAAATATAGCTGTACCTTCTCCTGTATGATGAACCCTGGCCGAAAAGGCCACCAACGTAAATCCTTCCAGTTGCATGGCTTCCATTTCAAGGGATGTCATCCGGTGTTCAGTAACACATAGAATGTCTATGTCCTTGACGGTGACAAAGGCCTCTAGCTGCAGAGATTTATTGCGTAGAGACCTTACATTTATGTGAAAGACTCTTAGCTGAATGTCTGAGTTCCTACTTGAACTATATTTTAAATTCTTGCCTGCGACAGACGCTGCAGATTCTGAAAATGGTTAATCACAACACCTCTTGGCCACAGATCTGGAGCCATGTATAACTCTTTATCTTTACTGGGAACAGATAATCTAAAAGAGCTCTTAAAATTGTCTCTTTTGGTTTTCATCTTTACGCATGATGACCCATGCAGATTGTTGCTCTCCAAATACTGTACTATTTGTACTGGGCATATAAGGTCACAAGGGTATTGACTTCATATCCTGTAAACTATGTTTAATTTGTTAAGCAATACACAATATATTGCAATTGCCCAGCACAGCTTTTTGACGATTATTATTACATTAGGTAATCAGGTTATTGTTTAATTAATATAAGATTGCATACTGTGCATTTTGGCCAGCATATACGAATATTAAATTATAACAAATATAGTTTTATCGAAGCTTTCGTGATGTTCTTAATTCTCCTCAACCTATGAGAACCAAGCTGATTACATGGCGACCCTGCCAGCGGCGTTCGTGTGTCCTTAAGATGTTTGTAAAGTCGTTGTTTGAATTCAAACAATGGTAAAGTAAAGTAATGATGAAGTTATTGTGATTGTGTCAAGAAAATGGGGAAAACTCAGTCAAAAGAAGAAGTTATAATTGCACAAGCTGGAAACAGTGGTGGACAAACGACAACTCAAGAATCCAGCAGGGGCGTCTCCCTCCATGAAGTGCTTGCATTAATGGTAGGTGGCATAATTGTTACTGTTTGGGTGATTTACTGTTGCCTGCGGACAAAAAAGAAACTAGAAAGAAAAATAAGGCGTGAAATAAGAAGAAGTCAAGAACTTGTATAAGAAAAACTCATCCTGACGATATATATGGGTCGATTCCAAAATCGATCCCATCAGGGAACTTCAACCAGTGGTACCCAAACCGGGGCTGGCATCGATGGAACGGGCTAGTTGTGGGCGCAATGCCGCTAGTTCGCAACGTTGGACACGTCAGCTTCTAGGACCACTCCTGAGGCAAAACTTCTGTAGCGGATAGCGGATTATATAATATTAAGGTAAATGAGTAGTGTAGGATTAAGTGATTTTAAAGAACTATACGCATCCGTGCATAAGTTTTGTAGTAACATTGTTAAAGAACCTACCGAGAGAAGGGTAAATTTAGAAAGAGTACATAAATTGTTGTTAGAGATCGGTATATTAGAAGATAATTTCAGTACTTTAAAATTAGAATTTGGTAAAATTGAAAGAGATTCAGCGGAGCAGCAAGCAGCTTCTAAATATATCAAAGAAATCGGGAAAATTCTTTATAATTGTAGACATATACTATTAGAGAGGTTAAGCGTTATAGTAGAAGGTAAGGAAAGTGAAGAGGTATTAGACATTGTACAAGGTGATAAAAGTTTAAATATGACTGAAAAATTTGACTTGAGAACAGCCGCATCCTTGTTGCCGTGTATTGATGGTAATGAGGATACAACTAATCAACTAATTGACTCTATTCAACTTTATAGCGAACTGCTGAATGACGATGGTAAAAAACATTTAATAAATTACGTTCTGAAGACTAGATTATCGCGTAGTGCAAAACTACGGCTAGAAAATACTTACAATACAATTGACCGCTTACTAGCTGATATAAAAACACATTTACTTACAAAAAAATCTGCAGCTGCGTTAGCAACTGAATTACATAATATTAGACAAGACGGGAAGACAATTGACGACTACGCAAAACAGATAGAAGAATTATTTCTCAATTTAACTATAGCTCAAGCAAATGGCAATGATAGAAACATTACAATTCTTAGAAATGTCAACGAAAAACTTGCAATTAATGCCTTTTCCAATGGACTAAAAAATACTGAACTGCGAACAATAGTAAAAGCTAGGGACTATTCCACACGAAAAGACGCTATAGTAGGCGCAAAAGATGAAGAAAAACTTAAGTTCTCAAATTCTAGTATGTCTGTATTTCATATGAGACAGAATAATAATAATTCGAATAGATTTAACAATTACGGTGGTCGTGGAAGAGGTTTCTCAAATAGATTTAATAACAATCGAGGTAGACCTTTTAATAATAATACTAGGTCGGGCAGTATAAATCCGAGAAATTTTAATAACAATAATTTCCGTAGACTAGGTCAGGGCTCCCGTGGAAGTCGTTCGTATTTTCGTGGCCATCAGCAAAATCGTAATATGGGTCAACAGAGATCTTATTTTACAGACGTAAGTGGATCAAATTATAACAATCCAAACCTTATGTCAAACGAAATTCCGTACGCAGAAAATTCAAATTTAAACCCGGGAATAAGCGGAATAGAGCAGAATAGGCGGTTTTTTCGTTCCTAACAATAAGTGTAAAAATTTAGAACAACATGTAGTTTTAAGCTTAAATGGTATGAATTTTATTCAGGTGCATTACGAAATGCAAGATATGCTATTTTTAATAGACACCGGAGCTAGTATTAGTGTATTTTTTTCAGATTACTTAAGAAAAGGTGAATATGTTGATACATCAAAAAAGGTAAAAATAATGGGTATAAGCGGTTCTACATTTTCCCTAGGCGCAACAAATGTTCGATTTTCGCTAAATAATATTGAAATTGAACACGAATATTTAGTACTTAATAAATTTAATTCAGGTATACAGGGTGTACTAGGTTCAGATTTTTTTTCGAAATACGGAGCAAGCATAAATTACGAGACATCAATATTTTCTTTTTGGGTTAACGATAACAAGGTATCGGTACCTATGATGTCGAATTTCGATGATTATATTTCAATACCACCTAGAAGCGAAATAGTAAAATACTGCTTAGCCGATCGTACCAGTGACTGTGTTATTTCTTCTGAGGAGTTGTGTGAGGGTGTGTTCGTTGCAGGTGTTATAGCGAGACCGGAGAATGGAAGAATTGCCGTGAGATTTCTGAATGTAAATGACCGCGAAATTAAGGTTAAAAATTTCACACCTAGATTAGAACCTATTGAGAATTATCAAATCTATAACTTTAACAAAAACGATAATTTATCTGTAGAACGCGTAGATAAAGTCTTAGATCTAATAGACACGTCGTCGCTAAACAACGAAGAAAAACTTTCAATCGAAAAACTATGCGCAAAATATGCAGACGTCTTTCACTTAGAGGGCGATTCTCTTACGGTTACTAATCTTTACCAACAGAGACTACAGCTCAAAGAAAACGAGGTTCCAGTTTATGTAAAACCTTATAGGCTTCCCCAGGCTCAAAAGTCAGAGATACATAGGCAGGTTCATAAAATGCTTGACGAGGGTATTATTGAAGAGGCTAAGTGCGAATGGTCTTCACCCCTTTTAATCGTACCTAAAAAAGCTACTAATGGCGAAAGGAAATGGAGAGTCGTTATTGACTACAGACTCGTAAACCGTCAATTAAAGGATGAAAAAATGCCTCTACCTTGCATCTCTGAAATATTAGACTCACTATCAGGAGCATTGTACTTTTCTCATCTCGATTTATCTCAAGGATACTACCAAGTCGAGTTACATAAAGATAGTAGGCCTTACACAGCATTTACTACTAATGAGGGTCAGTTTCAAATGAGAAGGTTACCTATGGGTTTAAAAATTAGTCCAAGTGCATTTTCTAGACTCATGACTGTTGCATTTTCTGGGTTAAATTATGAGTCTTGTTTTATTTATTTGGACGACCTAATAATATTCGGGAACTCATTACAACAACATAATAAAAATCTTGTTAAAGTTTTACAAAGACTTAGAGAAGTAAATTTGAAATTAAACCCTAATAAATGTGATTTTCTTAAAAAACAAATTTTATATTTAGGCCATGTGATTTCTTCAGATGGAATTTCTCCAGATCCCGAAAAATCCAGAGTGATAGCTAAATATCCAATACCTAGAAACGCTGATGAAGCTAAACGGTTCGTTGCATTTGCAAATTATTATCGAAAATTTATAAGTAATTTTGCACAAATAGCTCAACCTCTTAATGAATTATCGCGGAAAGGAATAAACTTTAATTGGACAGGCAAGTGTCAAACAGCATTTGATATTTTAAAAAAGGCACTTATAAATCCACCTGTATTACAATATCCAAATTTTTCAGAAAATAATACATTCATTCTTAAAACAGATGCTAGTGGTTATGCTATTGGTTCGGTTCTATGTAATGGTAATGACAAGCCAGTAGCGTACGCCTCTCGTGTTTTAAATAAGGCCGAAAGGAATTACTGTACCATCGAAAAAGAATTGCTAGCCGTTGTTTGGAGTGTAAAACATTTTAGACCGTATCTGTATGGCAGAAAATTTGAAATACTTACGGATCATCGTCCACTCGTATATTTATTTAGCATGACAAACCCATCAAGTAGATTAACTAAATTTAGATTAGTTTTAGAGGAATATGATTTTACGGTAAATTACATAAAAGGTACACATAATGTTACAGCTGACGCTTTGTCGCGTATAAAAATCGATGTGAACGAACTGAAAGAAATGAGTGAGGGAATGATTAATAGTGTGAATGTGATTACGCGAGCACAGGAAAAAAATCAACAAATCAAAGAACAGGAAGATTTAATAAATTCTACGGATGAAAGGCTTGATCACCCTGGAATTGTAGAAATATTAAAACGACCTGATAATAGTATAGAATTACGGCCGATAGGAAAAGATGCTTTTATTAAATATAAAAATAAAATAAACCATGGTAAAAATATGAATTATGCAAATTTTATATACGACGAAAAACTGCAAGTAATTTATTTTTGTCGAGATTACCGATCGACGTTTGACCTAGGTACATCGTTGAGGAATCTTGGAAATGTGTGCACAAGGTATAAAATTGCAGAAATATGTATAATAAAAAATATACAGACTAGTCAATTTATTAAAGATATATCGCGATATAAAAACGAAATATTAGAAAACGGTATTAAAATATGCATTATTAAGGACATAAAACGTATTGAAGACAAAGAAACGAGACAATTGATACTAAACGATTTTCACAACCTTTATACAGGAGGACATGCGGGTACTAACCGTATGTACAACAATATTAAGAAGTTTTATTTTTGGTCAGGTTTGAAGCGAGATGTAGATCAGTTTGTCAAAAAGTGCGATGAGTGTCAAAGATATAAATATAGTAAAGCTACCAAACAGCCAATGACAATAACATCTACAGCTACTTCAGCTTTCCAAAAAATTTTTCTTGATTTAGTTGGACCTATAAAGACTGACATTAAAAACAATTCATATATATTAACAATTCAGTGTGAACTCAGCAAATTTATAGAATGTTATCCATTACAAACGAAAGAAGCTTATGATGTAGCTAAGTCTTTTGTGGAGAATTTTGTACTACGGTATGGAATTCCACAAGAAATTGTCACAGATCAGGGAAAAGAATTTTTGGCAAACCTGTTTCAGGAATCATGTAAATTGCTAGGAATTAATACCTTAAATTCAACAGCTTATCACCATGAAACTCTAGGAGCTTTGGAAAACTCTCACAAACATTTAGGAGCTTATTTGCGTATTCAAGTGTCACAACATGCAGATAGTTGGAGTACGTGGGTACCATATTGGTGCTTTGCGTATAACAACACTGTGCATACCGAAACCAAATATACTCCTTATGAACTTGTGTTTGGAAAACAAAGCCAAATACCATCAAATATTGCCAATAACATAGATCCATTATATAACTTTGAGGATTATCCTAAAGAGCTTAAATATAGACTTCAAACTGCTTGTAATGATGCTAGAAATAATTTGATTACATCCAAACAAAACCGGAAAATAAATTTCGATAAAAAATGTATTAATGTAGAGTATAACGTGGGAGATAAAGTGTTGATTCTCAACGAAAATAGGAATAGTAAATTAGATGCTTTGTATATAGGACCTTACGAGGTATTAGAAAATAAAAATCCAAATGTTGTGTTAAAAATAAATAATAGAAATGTAGAAGTACATAAAAATAGGATTAAGCTTTTTTATGATTAGGATTAAGCTTTATTATGATACTAACTATATTATAAGTATTATAATTATATCTATCTATATACCATAAAAAAATATATATTGCTGTCTCAATATATATATATATTTTTTTTTCGCCAGGGAGGTGTACTGGGCATATAAGGTCACAAGGGTATTGACTTCATATCCTGTAAACTATGTTTAATTTGTTAAGCAATACACAATATATTGCAATTGCCCAATACAGCTTTTTGACGATTATTATTACATTAGGTAATCAGGTTATTGTTTAATTAATATAAGATTGCATACTGTGCATTTTGGCCAGCATATACGAATATTAAATTATAACAAATATAGTTTTATCGAAGCTTTCGTGATGTTCTTAATTCTCCTCAACCTATGAGAACCAAGCTGATTACATATTGTCTCACCCTGAACATGAGGAGCTAATCCCGAGACAAAGAGAAAGCTGATAGCGGAGGCAACTTTTAAAATGGAATTATTGTCATTATTCCCATGTAGAGGTTCTGGACGATTACTTTTTGCGGCAGATTGTCGATTATTTTTCTTTTGATATGATTTTTTGACTTCTATCCATTATTTTTGTTTACATCACCCTCTTCCTCTTCTTGAAATACCTCATCGTCATCGACAATTTTGTTGTTTGACAGTTCTTGTGCATTTAAACTACTGGCTAGATTTTGGGTTCTTGGGACTGTTTGTGTTGATAACGCTTGTGCATTTGACCTACTGGTCGGATTTTTGGATTTTAGGACGTCGGCACAAGAAAGCGGAGTTTTTGACAGTTGCCTTGTGCTTTTTTTACGCGCAGCTGGAGATGCAACATTTTGCTGACCAATAGTGTCTTGCGAAACGATGGCAGTTGACGCAGGCGCACATGCTGAATATTTTTGTTTACCTTTTCAGAAATATTGTTTTTCATTAATTTTTCTTCAAGAGACATGATTTTTTCCTTCAGTAGCTGATTATTTTCTTCCAATATTCTGTTCTTGCTTTGTAGTTCGTCGACTAGAACTCGGAAAACATCCATTTGAGAGACATCCTTTTTGGAGGTTATCTGATCTTGCTCCTCCGATTCGTGGGCACAAACGGCGCTTTTCAGCTCCGCCGCCTGACGAAGACATGCTGGATGGAACACTAAACTGCACTTTTTGCACTTTGATTCACTTTTTACATCTTTGTTGGAATGGAAACAATTTTTTTTTTTAATTTTTTAGTTGCAGCGTCAGAATCGAACTTTTGATTCGCCGCCATCTTGGTTGTTGTTGCCCTCGATGCTGTAGACGATTCCTTCTAGAGGTCATCTGGAAGGTTCCCGATCAGCCCAGCAAGTTGAACTGCCAATTTATTTGTTTATATATCTATTTTAACCATTGGCTATAGGCTATAGGACCCCTTTATTTACTGGCACGCATAATTTCACATTAAGTAAGATATATGAACCGGCCAGAGTTTCAGATTATCGGCTTGCCTATGCTTTTTTTAAATTGATACTTAAATATTTGATTACCTATGTTTAACTGAAACAAGTTGAAAGTTTTTTCTTGTACTATCATGATTCACTAATTTAGTAATGCTTTAAGACGTATTATATTTCCTGGTTGTTTATGTGTTGTAACTTGAATATTTCTGTTACATGTCAATTTAGCATGAAAGCATGTAACAGATAGAGGTCAAATAAAGTCAGTTATTCCACCCTTAATCCTATATCTATTCTGCTACTTTGTCAGAATGACTATAATATTACTTACTTGCTTAGATCTTGCATGATTGTCGAACGATCAGAGCCTTTTATCGAGCTGTTAGAGGAATAGATTGAAAGCACGATAGTTATATACGTGACTTGATTTTCTCTGTTTGATATCACTGGCTTAGCATATAATCATTCAATAGATACCATTAGTTTGTTTTTAAACGACTGTCTTTCGATTTCGCTTTAAATATACGCAGGCAAGATGTTTTCGTGATTGCGTGTATTCCGTAACTTGGCAACGTCGCTCGAACTACTTTGCAGGCGTTCTAACAAGGATAACAGCTGGACCTAAAGGTACGTTTATGTCTGATGGATCGCAGATTTATGCGTAGAACAGATGTGATGTTGGGAGTTTTAAATGGCCGCCGCGCCGTGCCGGCCGGAATGAGGTAGTTTCTGTTTGTTTGGTCATTGTCAATAATGGTCGTTGTCCTGCCAGCAATACTTAATATCATACAGCCTTGGGTACGTTTCATTGCATATTGAAGATGCTAGGAAATTTGGTGACAACCGGCTTGTGGAATTTTGCGTATGTGGCAGGATAGTGTAAAGCGGGCCTGTGGGTCGAATTTTTCTAGCTTTTTAACATTGATTTCACGATCTAGGTAGTCGATTTTGACCTGACTTCGTTGTCTTTCTTTGGTAAACCCTCCAAGGAGGTAGTGAATATGCCTGATAAAAAGTTTAAGAATTTTAAATTCACCCTAAGGGGGATTATACTTATTTCGGGTTAAACGTGGCATAGTTGCTGGGTTGCTGTAGTAAATGGCTTGACTGTGGATTGGTTGGTTTTTTGCCTGAAGTCAAGATTTCTGTTGACTTGCCACGGGCGGTGGATTCCGGAAGAAAGTACACCGTTTACTTTCTCGAGGAATACCTGTAGAAGAAAGCGTTGCCCCCAATTTGTCATTACCATCGAAAAACCCTACGCAATTAAGTAAATAAATATATAGTACATACTCATTTATTTTCTTTACAGGGGGATTTATTATATCAGAATGTAAGTTTTCTAACGGGTCTCAGAGGGGATTGAAATACTGCACAATAATACTGCTATATAGAAAGTGTTACTTTTGAAAATACATTAATTCTTGCATTTATATAATGCAATATCGTCAAACAAAAGATAACTTGGGCCTGGAACAGGCATACCATGACTAATTATACTCATTATTTTTGCAAGAAGTGACATTCTGGGGAAAACAGGCGAATTGAATAATAGTTCCTGATACCGTCCTTGGTATGATATTGCAGTCGAGCACTCCTAGCTGATTCTTTGTCTTTATGGGCACCCGTAGTGTATAATAGAGTTTAATGTTGTATAAAGATGTATATAATCTTTGATAAATTTATTTTCCAATTTAAATTTTGCTTACAAGAACTTGTAAAGTCCTACATAAGCTTAGTAAATTTAGATTTAATATTAATGACATAAATGGACAAGCTTTGTTTTGCCTGGGATTCTAAACTCTTAAAAGAGCAAACAATGGTTATATTATTGATCAGTTTTCTTAGTATTTTATGTCTATCACCTGTAGGGTGATATGATATTGGTTTTATTATGACCTTCGCATTTTGGCAAGACGATTCTCATTATTATTTTTTAATACTTTTTGAGTGGAGAGTATTCTGAAAGAAGAAGCTGCCTGAAATTGCAGTAAGGGAATGCATACTTAGCGCTTGTTCTCTTTCAGGGTTTTTTTTACCGGGAGCCATTTTACCAGGAGCTACAAGTGTAGTTGATAGTGGTTGATTTTAAGTCGCCCTGGTGTAGTTGATAGTCGTTGATTTTGGATCATCCTTATGGATTCTTAAGACCGAGGATCTTCTAGTTTGGGTCTGCGGATTAGGTTATTTCAAAATGGTTTGACCCACACCCACGCCGACGAGCAAGTCGGAGCACACATGTTGCGCTGGCCGCTTCCTTAAGGGTAGGTACCATCTTACGTTTTACGCGACATTACTAATCCCAGTGGATTCGAGAAGTGTGAACGAAACATGATCATGTTTTGTGTCAATTAGAAATTTACCAACAGGGTGTTGTATTTAAAATAACAAAGTGTCAGTTTCTGATAATCAATTGTTTATTTTTTAACAAATTAGAACCACTAAGGAAAAGTATTAAAGCTTTTGTATATATAAAGAGACTTTGTTCAAAATATAACCAGAAACCCTTCCACTATCACGTTTAAATTTTGTATTATAAAACTGCCATTAGGATTTTATTACGATGTAACCTATAGAAGGCCCAACAAGGGAGAGAGAAAGTTTTAATTTAAAAAGTAAAGCTCGGGAAACGCATTCAATATATTTCCAGATAACAAAAAGCGACACTTCAATATTTCCTAACGTATATTCTACCTCGTATGATTTCAAAACTAAATGAAATCAAAACAAACGTATGATAGTTGTTTGCTATCCAGGAAAATGCTGAACTTCTCTTCAAACAAAAACTAATCAACGGCTTCAAAAAGTAGGTCGTAATGCAATTTTTGGCTTAGCTTATATGTGCGCTTTCTAAAATGCAGTCCCTTGAATTAGATTTCAAAGCGACATACATACACTTATGAGAACCGGAAAACTGGAAAATCCATTTATTTTGAATGTATATGATATGTAACGTCAATACAAACTACTATCTATAGAAGTTTACTTCTATAAATAGCAATTTCCGGAACCTCTTGAATATTCGATTACTTTCCTCGTATATTTAGCTCGTCGGTCACCTTTTGGTTTCTCGTTCCCATTAATAATTTCCACTGATCTACCTCTAGTTTAGCACCCCCAATTTTCCGAGGGTGGCACAATTTATCGGCGCTCGGAATAGATATGGCCGATTAAATTTGGAAAAGTAGCCGATAATCGGTCGTAAAGGCCTCGCAAATTTACTGAACTGTAATTCAAATAAGTAAAACGTTAGTGAATTTAGATCGGAAAGGGATTAAGGCTGACTGGGGCTATTTTATTACGCCTATAAAATTCGTTTGATCTTTTTCGGACGAAGAGTTCTAAGAAGTTGGGATATATTGGGAGCTTTTGAGATTTGGGGGGTTTGCCAATAATATAGTAAGCATACATCGTTAATA